>PVKC010028196.1:0-15540 GCA_004027635.1 Crocidura indochinensis
TAAGGAAATTTCCATGGCCTAAGGGATTTAGGGTTTCTCCACTCTTGGAGCATATTGTAATGGGAACAACCACTGGCTCCATCTTCTCATCGCCATATCCCAGGGTTTTTGTTTTCTTTTTGTTGTTGTTGTGGTGGTGGTGTCAGGGAACTTTCCTCTCAGTTGTGGATGAGAAAATCAGGTCACTGTAGAAAGCACTCTCAGAATTTGCAAATGTCCTAGGACAAGGCCTAGGGTAGAGTCTTTATGGTTCTAGAGGTTGTTCCAACCTTGTTGATCTGTTCAGTTTTCTGTATCATGTGCTCCATGTTTTTGCTAGCTCCCTAAGCCAAAGTCTATGAAATCATGGTTCCAAAGGTTCTGCTCCATCTGTTATCAGAATTGGGC
This sequence comes from Crocidura indochinensis, assembly GCA_004027635.1. Classification (NCBI taxonomy): domain Eukaryota; kingdom Metazoa; phylum Chordata; class Mammalia; order Eulipotyphla; family Soricidae; genus Crocidura; species Crocidura indochinensis. The sequence goes on from PVKC010028196.1 coordinate 388, forward strand.
CTCTGTGCTAAGAAATCTTGATTTTTGTAAGAGATCTGGACTGTAGCTCAGGGTAGGGTTTTCCTTAATGGTCTCCAGTTCTGCCCAGTCACTGTTGTCAAAGTCAGTTTTCTGAAGTTAGTGCTCTTATTTTTCATAGTTCAAAGACGATACATCTTCTAATTTCCATTTAGTGTGTTAGGTGATGTGACAGGACCTCCGGTCTTAGGTCAGGTTGACATTTCCTCACTGTCCATGTTGTCTTATAACACTTGTCTACTTTGTCCCACCCTCCTAATTTAAGAAATATTAATAGATCCTTAATCAGAAAGTTAGTGTTTATGGCAAAGAAATAATCTGGTCCCTTTCTCCTCTAGAGACCAAGATAGGTAGTAATACAACCTAGAATGAATTTGAAAAAACAAAACAAAACAAAAACAACTTTCTGTTGAGTTGAAAATGGAAGACATTTAGGATCAGAAAGATAGTACAGGAGGTAAGGCTCTTGCTCGCCATGCATTCAACCAATTCTGTTTTGAATACTCAGCACCATATATGGTTACTCAAGCACCATTATGTATCCTCTAGAGCAAAAAGCCTGGAATAGACCCTGAGTTCTCCACCACCTCCATTCTTAAAGGGAAAACATTTAGTTCAAAGGAAGAAAGTTGAAAGCTTGAAACCAGGAGGTAAGAGCAGTCTCCTAATCTTGCGTCTGCAAATGACTTGAAATTGACTCCAAAAGTAGGATGTAATAGTAGGATAAAATGACTAATCAAAGTAGGAGGCTGACAGTGAGGTAATCCTTTAAAAATAAACAAAAGAACCAAAAACAAAGAACAGGGACCAGAGAGATAATACAATAGATAAGGTACTTTCCTTACATGAAGTTAACAGGGTTCAATCTCTGGCATCCCACATAAGATTCTGTAAGTGCAGAGCCATTAGTGACCCATGAGCATGAAGCTAGGAGTAAAACCCTAAGCATAGATTGGGCATACCCCTAAAACAACAATAAAAAGCCCAACAACAACAAAACAGATAAACAACAAAACCTCAAAATATCCATAAAACACCAAAAAAGAAAACAAAACAGAAAACCCAAGCAACAGAAAGATGGGATAATTAGTAAGGTTCCCAGGACACCCCAGAATTATAGTCAGACAAGCTCATTAAGGCATAAGTGGTTGCTTCCATCTGGCTGTAGCTGCTGATTGCACTCAGAGGGCTTGTCAGGATAAGGAATCTTTGTCAGCAACGATTAACCCCTTTGAACCATTCTTGAAAGATGGGTCATGCACAATCTCTCCTGAGCAATCAGTTGAGACTGTGACCTGATTCCTGGCTGACTCGCAAAGGACCTTGGGTAGCCCTGGCTGTCTCAGGTCACTCTTTCCCCTTCCTGAACAGATTCCCACTGTATCCTCAGAGAACCTGACCCAGGATCCCAAAAGAGCAGAGACAAACAGGCACACCATGGACAACACCCCTAAACTTTGGACTTATTTTTCTCATTGACAACACAAGTCTTCACAGCTCTTTGATTCAGGCAGCAACAGAACTGTATTCAGATGGAAATCTAGAATATTAACTTGTTTCTAACAGCAACCCTGTCTGAATCTCTTTTTACATTCTGGACCCAAGGCTCAGGCATCAGGATCTCCTTTTACTTAACCTTATAATAATCTTACAAATTGCAGAAGATTTCTGCAATTCCATACTCTACAATGGAAAAAGGAGGTCCAGACTAGTTGCAACTTTTCCAAGAACTTCACAGAGCAAGTCAGTGGTAAGTTTAAAACCCCATTTATTTGTCTCAGTTTTGTTTTTCTTCACATAGTATCTCTGTATTGAGAGAACAAATTCCAGCCATGTTGTCAGATTAAAAATAAAATAACACCCCAGTTATAGTGCCTCAAACAAGTTCAGATGATTGGAACACTGAAAACAACCTGAAGCGAAACTTTTTAGCTAAGCATGACCAGAAGAAATTGTGTTTCTTGTTTTAAGCTCCTAAATATTGGTGTAATTTGTTGCATAGCAATAGGTGGCTAGTATATCCTCTTGATTACCAATACTCATAAAAAATTGTTATTATTTCTTTTTTTTCACACCCAGCAGCACTCAAGGGTTATTGCTGGCTCTGTGCTCAGAAATTGCTCTTGGCAGGCTTGGAGTCTGTATGGGATGCCAGGGATTGAACCAGAGTCTGTCCCGGATTGGCAGTGTGCAAGGCAAATGCCCTACCACTGTACTGTCACTCCAGACCCGGTTTATTATTTCTTAAATGACAAGCACTATGCAAGTGATTGGGATTTAGTAATGAACAGCACCGACCCTGTAGCCTCCCTGATGGAAATGGGTATCTGACAGGAGAGAAAGACCACAAAGAATCAAACAGCAAGAGACACTGAAAAGGCACACGTGTGTTCTTGGGTCCATGCACATATCACTGTATCTCCCCTCTTAAGATGTGTTCTTTCCTACTTTAACTCGGGATTGTGTATCAGGGCTCTGTTCACCTTTGGAAAAGTCCACACACTATCTTGAGTATTTTACTCTCACTTTCATCTTCCTCCTCCCTCGCTTCAAAATTTCAAAATAAAATTTTTTACTTAGGGACCTGGGAGATAGCATGGAGGTAAGGCATTTGCCTTTCATGCAAAAGGTCATCGGTTCGAATCCCGGTGCCCCATATGGTCCCCCGTGCCTGCCAGGAGCAATTTCTGAGCATGGAGCCAGGAGTAAACCCTGAGCACTGCCGGGTGTGACCCAAAAACCAAAAAAAAAATTTTTTTTTACTTATAAAACACTAAGTCAACATAAATTTGTGTCTTTTTTTTTCTTTGAACACATATGGCAGGGCTAATTTGGCTAGATTTCAGGTAAAATATACTAGGCAGAATGATAGTACAGTGGGCAGAGCTCTTGTATTGCACTTGGCTGACCTATGTTCAATTACTGACATTCTCTATGTTTGCCCAAGCACTGCCAGGAATGACCCCCCCCCAAGTCACCACTAGATGTGTGTGTGGCCCTAACCTTCCTTCAACCAAAAGCTATAAACCAATGATCTAATGATAATCTTTCAACATAGACCAAATTAATGGGGCCACAGAACCCAAAGTACAGTGTGTAAGATGCTGGACTTGCATGCACCATCCTGGGTTCAGTACCTATTACTCCATTTGGCCCCCAAACCTCATCAGGAATGAGTCCTGATCACAGAGCTAGGAGTAAGTCCTAAGAAATGCTGGATATGGCACTAAATTAAACAGATTTTAAATAAAGTATACTTTAATATATTCTTTAATGATATGTTATAAGAAGCATATTTCACTGGAGTCATTAGGCATTAGTGCTTTTAGTGCTATTTACTTACACAATTATGTACAATAGTATAGAAAACTAATATACAAATTGGTATCAAAATCATGCCATTTGTATTAACTATAAGAAATGCTTCTCTCATTTACTGACTTTGTCTCCTCTCTTTCTAAACACACCAGGCACTTCCATTTCCCATGACATGTATTTTAGATGTTAAAAGAATTCCCTTATGGGGCCCGGAGAGATAGCACAGCGGCGTTTGCCTTGCAAGCAGCAGATCCAGAACCAAAGGTCATTGGTTCAAATCCCGGTGTCCCATATGGTCCCCCGTGCCTGCCAGGAGCTATTTCTGAGCAGACAGCCAGGAAAAACCCCTGAACACCACTGGGTATGACCCCCCCAAAACAAACAAACAAACAAACAAAAAAAGAATTCCCTTATGGACCTTACAGAGAATCCAGACCTTGCACAGGTGTGAGGTCATGAGCTTCATCCCCAGTGCTGCCCACATATGTCAGGAGTTGCTTCTGGCAATTCTGCAGTGTGACTCATCAATAAGCTTGACCACAGTGTGTGGCCCTTAGCCACAGTAACAAAGGAAGGGAAGGAGAAAAATATGAAGTGTTGACCTGAAAACACTCAAGCAATTTGAGAAGTCTGGGAACTCCCTCTGTCCCTCAGGGGCCACAGCTTCCTGTTCCCAGACTATTTGGGTGATTTTGATGGACTGTTTGCACTGTCTTTTTAGAATAAGTGACATATTATTGATGAAACTGTAGGTGCTGAGAGAGTGGAGAGACAAACAGAGACAAAGACAGAGAGAGACAGAGACTGACAGGGAGAGAGAGAGAGAGAGAGAAAGAGAGAGAGAGAGAACACTAAAGGGAATCACAAAGTTCAGTCTTCAGCACCACACCTTCCCTTCCACTGAGCACCACATGTTTCCCTGAGTACCACTAAAGCAGCCTAGAATACTTCTGAGTGTGGCTCAAAATCCAAAAGAAGAAAGGGAGGTGCCAAGGTTACTACCAAATGTTTGTTGTAGGTCTTACTCATGGAAACTTGGAAGATTCTATAAATCCCACGTTATCCTCAAGACCAGTGGCTGGTTTACCAAACCCAGGCAGAGCTTTTTACTGAGCTACACACTCTTTTTGCCCTGAGAAACAATAATGTATCTTTGCCCTCTGCATTGGCTCACCTGTCACCATTTTTTTCCTGAGTATGGAAGGGTGTATCAAAGCAAGAGAAAGTGGGGCCCGGGAGATAGCATGGAGGTAAGGTGTTTGCCTTTCATGCAAAAGGTCATAGGTTCAAATCCCGGTGCCTCATATGGTCCCCCGTGCCTGCCAGGAGCAATTTCTGAGCATGGAGCCAGGAGTAACCCCCGAGCACTGCCGGGTGTGACCCCCCCCCCCAAAAAAAAAGCAAGAGAAAGTGCCAGTGTCTATTTCTTCTCTTCTTACGGGCTATTGTTTCAGCACCTTGTATACACCCAGTTTAATTATGAAATAGATCATAGATGTCTTTCTTGGTAGTTCTCTGCCTTTTGTGAAGACTTACTGTTTTTTTTTACTTTCTTTTTTAAAAAATACATAGCTTTAAAAATATACTTATCTTTATTTAAGAACCATGATTACAAACGTGTTTCTAGTTGGGTTTCAGTTACATAAGTAAAAAAAAAAAGGAACATCCCCCTTCACCAGTGCAACATTCCCACCACCAATGCCCTCCATTTTCTTCTTCTCCCACCCTTTGCCTACATTCAAGACAGGCATTTTTAATTCTCTCACTCACTACCATTGTCATGGTAGTTGTCAATGTAGTCATTTATCCAATTGAACTCAACTCTGTCGCAAGCTTCATATTGTGGGCAGGACCTTCCAGCCTTCATCTTTATTATCTCTTTGTATTATTACAATAATGTTTTTTTCTTTTCTTAAAACACATAGGTGAGAAAGACTATACTGCATCTATCTTTCTCCTTCTGACATAGTTTTCACTCAGCATAATAGTTTCCATGTCTATCCATGTATAGGAAAATGTTATGACTTCATCTCTTCTGACGGTTGCATAATATTCCATTGTGTATATGTACCACAGTTTCTTTAGCCTTTCATTTGATAAAAGGCATCTTGATTGTTTCCAGATTCTGGCTATTGTAAATAGTGCTTCAATGAATACAGGTGTGCAGAAGGCATTTTTGTATTGTGTTTTTGTGTGGTAGGGTATATCTCTAGGAATGTTATAGCTGAATCATATGGAAGCTCAATTTCCAGTTTTTTGAGGAATCTTCATATTGTTTTCCAGAAAGGCTAGACTAGATGGCATACCCACCAGCAGTGAATGAGATTTCCTTTCTCCACACATCCCCAACAGCACTGAATATTTTTGTTCTTTGAGATGTGTGTCAGTCTCTGTGATGTGAGATGGTACCTCATTGTTGTTTTGATTTGCATCTCCCTGATGATTAATGATGTGGAGCATTTTTTTTTTTCATGTGCCTTTTGGTCATTTGTATTTCTTCTTTGAGGACGTGTCTGTACATTTCTTCTTCCCATTTTTTGATGGGGTTACAAGTTTTTTCTTGTTAAGATCTGTCAGTACGGGGGGCCGGACAGTGGCGCTGGAGGTAAGGTGCCTGCCTTGCCTGCGCTAACCTAGGACAGACTGCGGTTCGATTTCCCAGTTCCCCATATGGTCCCCGTGCCTGCCAGGAGCAACTTCTGAGTGCATAGCCAGGAGTTACCCCTGAGCGTCACTGGGTGTGGCCCAAAAACCAAAAAAACAAAAAAGAGAGAGAGAGAGAAAGAGAGAGAGAGAGAGAAGATCTGTCAGTACCTTGTATATCTTAGATGTTAACACCTTATCTGATAGATATGGGTGAAGAGTTTCTCCCATTCTGTGGGTGGCTTTTGTATCCTACGCACTATTTCCTTTGAGGTGCAGAAACTTCTCAGCTTTATATAGTCCCATCTGTTTATCTATGCTTCTACTTGTTTGGACAGTGCTGTTTCCACCTTGAAGATACCTTTAGTCTCAATGTCATGGAGTGTTTTACCTTCCTTATGGTTTCAGGTCTGATATCAAAGTCTTTAATCAATTTGGATTTGACCTTTGAACAGGGTATTAGATGGAGGTCCAACTTCTCTTTTTTGCACATGGCTGACCAGTTGTCCCAGCATCACTTGTTGAAGAGACTTTTCTTGCTCAATTTTGCCCTTTTTCCCCCTTTGTAAAGAGTAATTGATTGTATGTCTGTGGAACATTCTCTGAATACTCCATTCTATTCAACTGATCTGAGGATCTATCTTTATTCTAATATCATGCTGTTTTAATGAATACTGCTTTGTAGTAAAATTTAAAGTTGATGAAAGTGATGCCTCCCATCTTCATTTTCCTAAGGCATTTATTGTTCCAAATAAATTTTAGGAGTGTTTGATCCACTTCTTTGAAGAATGTCATGGGTATCCTTAAAGGAATTGCATTAAATCTGTACACTGCTTTGGGGAGTATTGCCATTTTAACGATGTTAATCTTCCCAATCCATGAACAGGGTATGTGTCTCCATTTCCTTGTGTCCTTTTTGATTTCTTGAAGTATTGTTTTGTAGTTTTCTTTGTATAGGTCCTTCACCTCTTTAGTTAATTTAACTCCAAGGTATTTGAGCTTGTGTGGCATTAATGTGAATGGGATTGGTTTTTATTTGGGGGGGATTGTTTTTTAATGTACATTTCTCCTCTTATATATAAGAAGGTCATTGGTTTTTTGAGTGTTAATTTTGTAGCCTGCCACTTTGCTATATGAATCTATTGCTCTTAGAAGCTTTTTGGTAGAGTATTTTTTTTTCTTGGAGGGGGGGGCCCACACCGGTGGTGCTCAGGGGTTACTCCTGGCTATCTGCTCAGAAATAGTCCCTGGCAGACATGGGGGACTATATGGGACGCCTGAATTCGAACCAACCACCTTAGGTCCTGGGTCGGCTGCTTGCAAGGCAAACACCGCTGTGCTATCTCTCTGGCTCCTATGGTTATCTAAATATAGTATCATGTCATCTGCAAACATTGAGACCTTGACTTCTTTATTTGCTATCTGGATGCCTTTGATATCTTTTTCTTGCCCAAATGCTATGGCGAGAACTTCCAGCACTATGTTGAATAGGGGTGGTGAGAGGGGGCAGCCTTGTGCCAGATTTTAGAGGAAAGGTTATTAGTTTATCTCCATTGAGAATAACATTTATCATTGCTGGGCCAGAAAGATAGTACAGCGGAATGGCATTTGCCTTGCATGTGGCCAACCCAGAACCAACCTGAGTTCGAATCCCAGCATCCCATATAATCCCTTGAACCAGAGCGATTTCTGATCACAGAGCCAGGAGTAACCCCTGAGCACAGCCAGGTGTGGCCCCCAAACCACCACCAACAACAACAAACTTGTCATTGGCTTGTGATAATTGGCCTTGACTATATTGAGAAAAGTTTCTTCCATTTTCATCTTGTTGAGAGTTTTTTTTTTTATCATGAATGGGTGTGAGATCTTATCAAATACTATTTTGCATCTATTAATATGATAATATATTTTTTATTTCTTTTTGTGGTTGATATGGTGTATTGTGTTGATTGATTTATATATATTAAACCATCCTTGCATTCCTAGTATAAAATTTACTTGGTCATGGTGTATGATCTTGATGACGCATTGATCCTATTTGCTAGGATTTTGTTGAGGATCTTTACATCTGTGTTCATCAGGGATACTGGTCTATAGTTTTCTTTGCAGTATCTTTGTTAGGTTTTGGTGTAAGGGTGATGTTAGCTTCATAAAACTATTTGGGAGTATTTCTGTTTCTTCAATTTCCTGAAAGAACCTGAAAAGTATTGGCAGCAGTTCCTCTTGAAAGGTTTGAAAGAATTTGTTAGTGAGTTCATCTGGGCCTGGGCTTTTGTTTTTGGGAAGACTTTTGATTATCATTTAAATTTCCTCAATAGTGATGGGTCTGTTTGGATAGGCTAGGTCATTCTGATTCAACCGTGGAAGATTGTAATGTTCAAGAAGTTATTAATTTCTTCCAAGTTCTCTGTTTTGTGGCAGAGAGTTTCTCCAGGTAGTCTTTGATTACCTTTTGAATCTCTGTAGTATCTGTAGTAAACTCCCCCTTTTCATTTCTATTTTGTTTTGTTTTGTTTTGTTTTTGGGTCACACCTGGCAGCGCTCAGGGGTCACTCCTGGCTCCACACTCAGAAATCGTTTCTGGCAGGCTCAGGGGACCATATAGGATGCTGGGATTCGAACCACCATCCTTCTGCATGATACCTCCATGCTATCTCTCCAGTCCCCTCTAATCTGGTTTATTAAGTTTCTCTCTCTCATTCTTTGTGAGTTTTGCTTGCTGTTTTTCAATCTTGTTTATTTTTTCAAAGAACCAACTTTTGCTTTCGTTGATCTTTTCGATTGTTATTTAGATTTCTACCGCATTGATTTCTGCTCTAAGCTTTGTTATTTCCTTCTGCCTACCTATTTTGGGTTCATTTTGTTGCATTTTCTAATTATAAGCTGTATCATTAAGCATTTTATGTAGGCCCCTTCTTCCTTCATGATGTGTGCTTGCAAAGCCACAAATTTTCCTTTAGTACCGAGTTGGGTCCCACAAATTCTGATAATTTGTGTCTTCATTCACATTTGTTTCAGGAATCTTTTGATTTCCTCTTTGAATTCATCCCTGACCCATTGGTTGTTCAGTACTGAGCTGTTTAGTTTCCAGATATTAAACTATTTTTTCTGTGTTTCCTTGACTTCTAATTTCAGTGAATATGGTCTGAGAAGGTAGTTTATACAAATTCTATCTTCTTGATTTTATGGAGATACGTTTTATGGCCAGCATGTGGTTTATCCTGGAGACTTACCCATGTACTCTGGAGAAGATTGTGTATCCAATTTTCTGCAGGTGGAGAGCCATATATATATATATATATATATATATATATATATATATATATATATATATATATATATATATATATATATATATATATATATATGCCATTTTCTTTCATTTCTCCTTTTAGAGCTAGTATATTCTTGTTGGCTTTCATCCTGGTTGACCTATCAAGAGGTGACAGGGAGGTATTGAGATTTCTCAATGTTATTGTGTTGTTATCAATATCTTCTTTCAGATTTGTCAATAATTGTTTTAAATATTTCACTGTTCCTCATTGGGTGTATATATGTTTAGGACTGTTATTTCTTATTGTTGTACATATCCCTTGATTATTATAAAATGTCTGTTTTTGTCCCTTATAACTTTTATAAGTCTAAAGTTTATGCCATCTGACATTAATATGGCCATTCCAGCTTTTTTACAGGTGTTGTTTGCTTGGATGATTGTTCTCCAACCTTTGATTTTGAGTCCATGTTTGTTCTGACTATTTATGTATGTTTTTTTTTTTTTTTTTATAGGCAGCTGAACGTTGGATTCAGCTTTTTGGCTACTTGGTGTCTCTTAACTGGTGCATTTAGTCCATTGACATTCAGAGAGATAATTTCATGGGGTTTAGTGTCATATTATATGTGGCTCTTGGTCTGTCTTAAAGTAGACCTTTAAGTTTTTCTTTTAAGGCTGGTTTCGAGTCTGTAAAAGATCTGAGCTGCTGTTTATACATGAAGCGATATATGCTTCCTTCAATCCTGAATGTGAGTCTGGCTGGGTGCAGTATTCTAGGTGAAGCATTCATTTCATTGAGTTTTGCCAATATATCTCAACACTGCCTTATGGCCTTGAGGTTTTTTTGTGACAAGTCTGCTGTAAATCTGAAGGGTACTCCTTTGAATGTAATTTTCCTTTTTTATCTTATTGCTTTCAGTATTCTATCCCTATCTGTGGTACTTGTCATTGTGACTAGGATGTGTCTTGGGTTGCTTTTCTTCAGATCTCTTTTAGCTGGTACTCTTTGTCATGCAGGATTTGGTTGCATGCAGTTTTTATCCTGGGAGTTTCTAAAATTATGCCCTTGTCTGTAAATTCTTACTGGGGATTTTTTTCATGGGTCTGGGACTCCAGTGATTCTTATGTTATTTTTATTGAATTTCTCAAAGACTTCTATTTTTGTCTGTTCACATTCTTTGAGGTTTTTTTTCATTGTCTGATTTGTTTGTTTTAAGGTTTTTTCCCCCAATCTTTTCTGTTGTGCAGAGTTGTTATTGCATGTCATCTTCCAGCTCACTGATTTGATCTTCAGCAGCTGTTACTCTTTTAGAAAGGCTTTCCAATGAGGTTTTTATTTAGCCTACCAAGTTTATCAGACCTATTATACCAGTTTGAAGTTTTCTGATTTATATTTTCATATCCTCTTGATTCTTATTTGTGATTCTTTCATCTTAACCCATGCTTTCTTTGAGTTCTAGGAACAGCCTCCATATTTCTTCTTTAAACTCCTTATTTAAAAGGCTAAATAAGTGGTTGGGGTATTTCGGGTCATCACAGTTGCTATCTTCAATCTCTATGCATGGTGTTGGCCTGCGTTGTTTCCCTGTTAACACACTTATAGTGTGGTGTTTTCTTCATGTTGTGCTAGGGATCATTGGCTAGGAGATGTGCTCAACCACTCTGCTTCACCGCTCTGTTCCCCTGGCTCTACCCTTTGTGAGAGGGGACATCTCACCTCTGAAGTGCCCTCAAGGAACTTCTGGGTGGGGTGGTTTAAGGTCCACCAAAACAGATCAGAGAAAGTCACGATGGCTGCCTTGTGCTAATGCAGGAATCCACCCCAGTGAGTTTCCAATGATGAAATACTGACAAGAAGGTAGTTCAGGAAGGAAGATAGGCTTCTGCCCAGAACTCCAGTATTTTTCAGAACATTCAATAGTGAAATAGGTGTCAGAGTGCTATGGAGATCTGAACTTGAGCAATCACAGAATTTATTTTATTTTTTATAATATCTGTATTTAAGCATCTTGATTACAAATATGATTGTGATTAGGTTTAAATCATGTAAAGAACACCCCCCTTCACCAGTACAATATTCCTATCATCAATGTCCAAAATCTCCCTCCATCCCATCCCAACCCCACCTGTACTCTAGACAGGCTTTCCAGTTCCCTCATTCATTCACATGGTTATAATAGCATTCATTCACATGGTTATAATAGTTCTCAGTGTAGTTATTTCTATGACTGCACTCATCACTCTTTGTGGTGAGCTTCCTGGAGTGAGCTGGAAGTTCCAGCCCTCCTCTCATTGTCTCATGATTGCTGCAAAAATGACTTTTATTTTTCTTAAAACCAATAGATGAGTGAGACTATTCTGTGCCTCCCTCTCTCCCTCTGACTTATTTCACTCAGCATGATAGATTCCATGTACATCCATGTATAGAAAATTTCATGACTTCATCTCTCCTGACGGCGGCATAATATTCCATTGTGTATATGTACCAGAGTTTCTTTAGCCATTCATCAGTTGAAGGGCATCTTGTTTGTTTCCAGAGCCTGGCTATTGTGAATAGTGCTGCAATAAATATAGGTGTGAGAAAGGGATTTTTGTATTGTATCCTAGATCCCTAGGAGTGGAATAGCTGGGTCAAATGGGAGCTCATTTTCCAGTTTTTGGAAGAATCTCCATATCGCTTTCCATAGAGGTTGGACTAGATAGCATTCCCACCAGCAGTGGATAAGAGTTCCTTTCTCTCCACATCCCCACCAGCACTGATTGTTCTCATTCTTTGTGATGTGTGCCAATCTCTGTGATGTGAGATGGTATCTCATGGCTGTTTTGATTTGCATCTCCCTGATGATTAGTGATGAGGAGCATTTTTTCATGTGCCTTTTGGTCACTTGTATTTCTTTTTTATCAAAGTGTCTGTTCATTTCTTCTCCCCATTTTTTGATGGGATTAGATGTTTTTTTTTTCTCGTAAAGTTCTGTCAGTGCCCTGTATATTTTGGATATTAGCCCCTTATCTTATGGGTGTTGGGTGAATAGTTTCTCCCACTCGGTGGGTGGCTCTTGTACCCTGCGCATTACTTCTTTTGAGGTGGAGAAGCTTCTCAGTTTAATGTATTCCCATCTGTTGATCTCTGCTCCCTCTTGTTTGGAGAGTGCAGTTTCCTCCTTGAAGATGCCTTTAGTCTCAATGTCATGGAGTGTTTTACCTTTTACCGACGTATTGTTCTATATATCTTATGGTATCAGGTCTGATATCAAGGTCTATAATCCATTTGGATTTTACCTTTGTACATGATGTTAACTGGGGGGGGGTCTATGCTTGGTTTTTTACAAGTGGCTAACCAGTTCTGCCAGCACCACTTGTTGAAGAAGTTTTTCCTGCTCTACTTAGGATTTCTTGCTCTTTTATCAAAAATTAGGTAATTGTATGTCTGGGGGACAATGTCTGAGAAATCAAGCCTATTCCACTGATCTGAGGGTCTGTCTTTATTCCAATACCATACTGTTTTGATAACTATTGCTTTGTAGTACAGTTTAAAGTTGGAGAAAGTAATGCCTCCCATACTCCTTTTCCATAGGAGTGGTTTAGCTATTCGAAGGTGTCTATTGTTCCAGATGAACTTTATAAGTGTTTGATCCACTTCTTTGAAGAATGTCATGGGTATCTTTATAGGGATCACATTAAATCTGTATAATGCTTTGGGGAGTATTGCCATTTTAATGATGTTAATCCTGCCAATCCATGGGCAGGGTATGTGTTTCCATTTCTGTGTGTCCTCTCTTATTTCTTGGAGCAGGGCTTTATACTTTTCTTTGTATAGGTCCTTCACATCTTTGGTCAAGTTGATTCCAAGATATTTGTGTGGCACTAATGTGAATGGGATTGCCTTCTTGACTTCCTTCTCTTCCCTATCATTATTGATGTATAAAAAGGCCATTGATTTCTGTGTGTTAATTTTGTAGCCTGCCACCTTGCTATATGAGTCTATTGTTTCTAGAATATTTTTGGTAGAGTCTTTAGGGTTTTCTATGTAGAGTATCATGTCATCTGCAAACAATGAGAGGTTTAATTCTTCCTTTCCTATCTGGATTCCCTTAATATCTTTTTCTTGTCTGATTGCTATAGCAAGCACTTCCAGTACTATGTTAAAGAGGAGTGATGGAGCCCGGGAGATAGCATGGAAGTAAGGCGTTTGCCTTTCATGCAAAAGGTCATCGGTTCGAATCCCGGTGCCCCATATGGTCCCCCGTGCCTGCCAGGAGCGATTTCTGAGCATGGAGCAAGGAGTAACCCCTGAGTACTGCTGGGTGTGACCCAAAAAAACCAAAAAAAAAAAAGAGGAGTGGTGAGAGCGGACAGCCTTGTCTTGTACCAGAATTTAGAGGAAAGGCTTTTAGTTTTTCTCCATTAAGGATAATATTTGCCATTGGCTTGTGGTAGATGGCTTCAACTAGATTGAGAAAGGTTCCTTCCATTCCCATCTTGCTGAGAGTTTTGATCAAGAATGGGTGTTGGACCTTATCAAATGCTTTCTCTGCATCTATTGATATGATCATGTGATTTTTATTTTTTTTTGTTGTTGATTAGATTTACGGATGTTAAACCATCCTTGCATTCCTGGGTTGAAACCTACTTGGTCGTAGTGCATGATCTTCTTGATGATGCATTGGATCCTATTTGCCAGGATTCTGTTGAAGATCTTTGCATCAGCATTCATCAAGGATATTGGTCTGTAATTTTCTTTTTTGGCAGCATCTCTGTCTGGTTTTTGGTATCAAGGTGATGTTGGCTTCATAAAAGCTGTTTTGCAGTGTTCCCGTTTTTTCAATTTCATGCAAGAGCCTGGCTAGGATTGGTAGTAGCTCCTCTTGAAAGATTTGAAAAAAATTCATTAGGAACTTCATCTGGGCCTGGGCTTTTCTTTTTGGGCAGATGTTTGATTACAGTTTCAATTTCCTCAATAGTGATGGGGTTGTTTAGATATGCTATATCCTCCTTACTTAAATGTAGAAGGTTATAAGTGTCCAAGAATTTTTCCATTTCTTCTAGGTTCTCATGTTTAGTAACATAAAGTTTCTCAAAGTAGTCTCTGATTATCCTTTGCAATATCTGTCGTGATCTCCCCGTTTTCATTCCTAATATAGGTTATCAGATTTCTCTCTCTCTCTCTCTCTCTCTCTCTCTTTCTTTGTGAGTTTTGCCAATGGCCTATCAATCTTATTTATTTTTTTCAAAGAACCATCTTCTGGTTTCATTGATCTTTCGGATTGTTTTTTGGGTTTCCACTTCATTGAGTTCTGCTTTCAACTTTGTTATTTCCTTCTGTCTCCCTATTTTTGGTTCCTTTTGTTGCTCATTTTCTAATTTTTTGAGTTGCGTCATTAAGTTATTCAGGTATGCCCCTTCCTCCTTCCTGATGTGTGCTTGTAGAGCTATAAATTTTCCTCTCAGCACAGTTTTTGCTGTGTCCCATAGATTCTGGCAGTTTGTGTCTTCATTATCATTTATTAACAGGAAAGTTTTGATTTTATTTTTGATTTCATCTCGGACCCACTGGTTGTTCAGTAGCAGGGTGTTTAATTTCTAATTGTTAAAGTTTTTCTTCTGTGTGACTTTGTAGTTCACATCTAATTTCAGAGCCTTGTGGTCCGCAAAGGTAGCCTGCGAGATTTTTATCCTCTTGATTTTATGGAGGTATGTTTTATGTGTCAGTGTCAGACTTTATTTTTTTTATTTGATTTTATTTTTTGGCCACATGCAGTGGATGCTCAGAGCATCTTTTTTTTTTTTGCACTCAGGGATGACTTTCAGCAGTGTTTGAGTAACTGTTTGGGATTCTGGGAACAGAACCTGGATCAGCTGCATGCAAGACAAGCATTCTAACCACTGTACTCTCTCTCCAGCTC
>PVKC010028197.1:0-16311 GCA_004027635.1 Crocidura indochinensis
TTGTTATTTTTTTTTCCCTCCTGCAGATGCACAGTAAATATTGGGGTCATTCGAAAGGAATTTCCTTTGGCTAAGAGATACAGGGTTTCTCCACCCTTGCCATATATTGTCACGGGATTGACTATAGACTCCTTTCAGGTTCATTTGCTCTCCCCTAGGTGGTTTTGTGTGGGAGATTTCTGCTGTATCCTGGGTGATAGAATCAGACGTCTGTATCTGGAGGTCTTGGCATCTACACGAGCCAAGGGGTTGAACTTCTGCTTATGTTTTTCTGTGTGGTTCTAGTAGTTCTGTTCCCTTAGTGTCGTTTTAATCCGTCTTCAGTGATTGGCAGGCCGGGTCTTTGCGCTGGTCCCAAGGAGGGGCCTGGGATAGCGTCTTTCATTACGTTTCCAGGGATCCCCTTCTGTTGTAATAGTTTCAGACAGACCTCTGGAGCTAGGGGAACGTAGTTGTCATGTTGGTTGTAGCTTTTGCCCTAGACTAGGACTTTTTATTGGTCCCAGTATAGGTATAGTCTGGCCATGGTTCTGTCAACCAGTCATCTGTAAATCACAGTCTTGGCATATGGATAGACCAAAGGGTAACAAGTCTTCTTGAAGGTTGTTTTTAAGTGATTGTTTTTTTTTAAATAATATAATTAATACAATATTTGGAGGCAAAGAAAGCCAAGATAAATAAAATTCAGATTTATTTAGACACACCAAGACAAGAGTTATTATCAGTTAGACAATTTATAAATCACACTTTTTAGGATAAACTCATTTCTGAAACATTGACAGCTTCTTTAGTAAAATAAATGATAACCCACTAATCAAAGAATCTACAATAACAGGCTAGAAAATTTGGAGAAAAATAGATTCAATAATAAGTTGGTTCAAGAAAACACAGACAATTCTAGGTAATCTAATATCTTGTTTTTTTTTTTTTTATTGAGACCATTGTAAATTACAATTCTTTCTCAGTTGTATTTCAGGCATTTAGTGACAGTGAATTAGGGCCATTCTCACTACCAGTGTTGACCTTCCTCCACTATAGTTCCCAGCATGCATTCCATACCTCCACACTTTGCCTCTGGACTACTAATATAACAGGTCCATTTTTAATTTAACTTGTTATAGTTTATTTCTTTTGATCCTATTGTCATTGACTTTGACTTATGTATTTAGATCTGACTATTTTTTTCCACTCAATGCTCCTGAGACCACTTGAACACTGGGTCCCATCTACTTTTTTTTTTCTTTTCTTAATTTGTAGGAAGACATAGATATAAGAGACGACACAAAATGATTCAAGTTCTAAGATTCTATGAAAAAGGCAGAAGCCCCTATCTAGAAGATATAAGTAAAATTAAAAGAAGAGAAAAAAGGGGGGGAGATGTGGCAAGGGTTGCAGTTTATGTGTGTGTGCATATGTGTGTGTGTTGCATAGCACAGTAAACATTGGGAAAATTAGGAAGGAAATTCCCTTGGCCTATAAAATACAGGATGTCTTGATCCTTGATGCATACTGTCATGAGATTGACTACAGGCTCCAAGCATGTTAGTTGTCAAACTCCAAGATCTTTCTTTATGGTCCCAGGAAAAGTTTCACTCAGTCACAGATTATTACTGTTACAACCATTTTTGATGATGATCCGCTAACACTTTTACTCACATCATGCTTTGGGCATTTTGATTCTGTGTGATTTCTTTCTTTAGTGCCTTACCAAAAGACTATTTACATGAAAAAGTTTAAGAACCTAAATTATTCCCCTACCATTGGAAATCAGCCATTCTAGAAAGGCAGTATTACATTCTCCAGATCCTGATTTTCATATAGTATGTACAGTATCTTCTAGAGACCATGATGAATTGCTTTATACACTACAACATGGAACAACATACTTGATTCTCCGATCTCTTCTTAAATAGTCCCAAACTCATTATGATTCTAATACTTATACTTTGCATTGTTTGATATTTTCAGAATTGATAAGATTACTTTAAAAATAAGAATATGCTAGACATCAAATTAAAAATCATTTTTTCTAGTGAAAATATTTTTTTAATATTTTTTAGGAATTTATAAAGCACTTTATAACACAAATTTTGGGAGAGGTTTGGGCCACACCTGGCAGTTGCCAGGGTTTACTTCTGGCTCTGTGTTCAGAAATCGCTCCTGACAGGCACAGGGATGCCAAGATTCGAACCACTGTTGGTCCTGGGTCCACTGCTTGCAAGGCAAACGACCTACCACTGTGCTATCTCTCCAGCCCCTATAATACTTATAAATTTTTAAATTTAGTTTTTCTTGGGACAATGCATGTTGTGACATAGTTTTTCAATACACTTCAAATTCTTTTAAATAGGTATCACATCCCTTGACTGTCAATTCCTAAAGAAATAAATAATGAATTTTATATTGTTATTCTAAAGATCTTTTCCAGTAGTTTTCTCACAAATGTAAATATAGTAAAGAATATCTTCGAAATCAATGATTTAAAGCTTTATAATGTAAAAATGCTGTACATATGTTTAAATGTGCTGCATCAAATATAAGTTGTTAAGGAAAGCTAGTAGACTATTTTGATACAAATAAATTTGCTTTATTTTGAAATATTTTTCAAAATCATACCAGAGGTGCAAGAGATCAAAGACATAATGTTTGTGCTAGCAAGAACACTGAATGTTTTATTGTCTTTGATGTTTTCTTCCAGAACTTTTCTAATATATGTAATGAAAAATCTTTCCATCCTTACCCCTAATCCTACTACTAATCTACCCACATGTCCTGCTGTTTGTCATTCTCTAAACCAGTGGTCCTCAAACTACGGCCCGCGAGCCACATACTATATTTGTTCCCATTTTGTTTCTTCACTTCAAAATAAGATATATGCAGTGTGCATAGGAATTTGCTCATAGTTTTTGTTTTTACTATAGTCCAGTCTCGAACGATCTGAGGGACAGTGAACTGGCCCCCTGTTTAAAAAGTTTGAGGACCCCTGCTCTAAACCTTTAGTTTACATTATGCCCTGATGCTATAATGGTGTGAAAGATACATGTGATTCTGTTCTCTATGGAGGAAATTATATGAATACAATAATGCAAAATATGGTAAATTCTTTCTAAAATTTTGTCTAATAGAGGCAGAAGAGTCAGGCCTAGAAACCAGCAGGGGAAGGAAATGAATCCCATGCTGTTGCCCAATGACTGTTCTTCCAAGTTATAAGGGGAGGCAAGAAATTGACAGAAAGTGCAGAGTAGCATCAGCAAACCTGTAAGCACAAGAAACATATGGTCTAGAAGCATGTGCAGTGTTTATAGACTTTTATTCTAAAGCAAGAGTAAATAATAATGATCTAAAGATAATAATCTGAGTAAGAACTAGAACCTAAGAGACTCAACTTGAAGCTTCAATGAGATTTAAGCTCTTCTCTTCTTGTGACTTAATTATAGAGAATGGGTGACTCAGAGGAAAGACTGGGGCTGGAAGCCTGAGAAGAAACTAATATTGCAGTAATAATGTGAAAGGGCATAGACAAGTAATCTCAGAACTGTGACTGGTAAATAATGCCATTAATTCAAACAAATTCTCTTTTGTGTGTGTGCTGCAGAAATACTACCATCCCTAAATGAAATGAATGATATTCATCCACAGAAAAATTATTTAAAAATATCTATTTATGTAGCTCATTTGAGAAAAATATGTCTGTTCATTTACTCTCTCTTTACTTTTTTCTCTCCTACCCTCATTTTCCTTTCTATCTTTTTTCTTTGTTTTCTTTTTAAGTAACATAATTTGCAAATATTATTGAAGGGGCATATTAGTGTCTTCTTCTTCTGGGTGTTTAAATACTCTTTTTGCTAACTATACAGTTTAGTATTGTTAGTCTATTTTATTTGGTAATTTTGAGTCCTCAAATTCTGTGTAGATGCCGCTCTCACATGACTGGGAAGATCATTTTTATCTCTTCCACATTTCTTCTACAGTCATTATTCACATTTATTTTTTCATCTCAATATAATAATCCTATTTGTCAGCAATTATTTTTCTTGTATCTTTGAGGAACCATGTTATAAGGATATGAAGATTTCTCTAAAATCTTTTATAATTATGTTGAAAAAATTATATTGTTTATTATTAAAGAATTCTGAAACATTTTTGACATTATTCCATTTATTATGTACAAATAAATACATTTTACTGATTCTATTAATTTTAGAGATTGAGTGAGCCTGCTGATTCTATCATTAGCACTCTTAGAGACCTTACTTGTCTCATAAACTTAATGAAGTTAAATGATAAAAACAACAATAAGCTGAGAAAAATTAACATCCCTAAAATATAAAGAAACATTGAATTTCTCTAAAATCATGTCATAATGTTCAGTGTGCTAACATGTTTATAATATATTTTATCTTTATTAGTGAATTTTGAGCATGTGAAAAATATCTATTTGTTTGTTTGGGGTCTACAGTTGCTAGTGTTCATGACCTTCATCTAGCTCCATGATCAGAACACCAATGTAGTGCTGTGATCAACACAGAGTTGGACCTATGCTCAAGGCTTGTCTATAAGATTTTTAAAATGATTGATGACACTGTTATTCAGAAGACAGGAACACTTCAGAATAAACTGCAGGTAGAAGACAGTTATTAAATAATGGTAATGGACTCTGGGACCACATGATGAAGTCCAGAGAATCTCCTTTTGCAATCTGGACTTGTAGATGAGAGGAAATTAGGGGCATCGTTCTGGTCAAGGAGCTAATTATCTGGGTATGAGAAAGGTTGTAGCACACTCTGTATTGGTTTTGTATTTCCTACCTTTAAGGGGAATTGTGAGCAGAAAACAAGCAGCAATTTAAAGAATCTGATTTCCAGTCTATCAACAGTGTTATCAACAGCCTTTCTTTATAGAGAATGGGTGATTATTCAGTCTAGTGCCAGGCTTGGGCAATGGTTGAGAACGCCAGCCAACTGTGAGAGCCCTTACAACTAGACTGTGGCCCTCTGGCAACAAATATGGCCCTGATCTTGGGGGCAAACCTGAGATACTCCTTGGCATCTGAATACAGACATATCCATATTGAAAATGTAGTCTAGGGGTTAGAAGAAGGGTGCAAGGGAGAAGAGGAATGAAGGGTAAGGATCTCTTGTGTTGGGGAGCCCTCATCGCCTTCCTTGTAATCCTGCACCCTTCCTTCAAGGTCTTTAAATGTACCCAGCTGGAGGCTTAGTCTGGTGAAGTGTATTAGCTCCAATAATTCAGGAGATTTTGGTCCTAAGGTGTTTCAAGTCATGAATTGATAATAGATTCAATAAGGTCCATGACCTGGGAGAAGCAGCATTCTGGTGCCAGACCTGGGCAATGGTTGAGAATGCCAGCTGTCCATGAGATCCCCTGGGCCTGGTCTCCTGGGACCTCTGGTAAGAAGCAAGGCCCTGATCTTGGGAGCAAGCCTGACTACTGCTCGAGGTCTGATATAGACATACTCATATTGAAAAGAGAGTCTGGGGGTTGGAGGAAGGATGAAAGAGAAGGAAAGAGAGAAATGGCAAGGTAGAGACTCTAGAACTGGAGAGTTCTATTTGACTTCCTTGGCATCTTGCACCCTCACTTCAAGGTTTTTAGATTTAGCCATATAGAGGTTTAGTCTGGTGGAGTGAGCTACATCCAGTAAATGGTTCAGGATATTTTGGTCCTGAGGTGTTTCAAGTCATGAATTGATAATAGACTCAATAAGGTCCATGCCTTGGGTGACACAACAGTCTGGTGCTAGGCCTGGGCAATGGTTGAGAAAGCTAGCCCACTGTGAGACCCCGTAGAACTGTCACTGTGGCTCTCTGGTAACAAGTATGACCCTGATCTTGGGGGCAAGTCTGAGGTTCCCTTGGGGTCTTTATACAGACATCCCCATATTGAAAATGGAGTCTGAGTATTGGAAAAAGGGTGCAAAAGAAAGGAGGGGGTAGATCTGGGAAGGGCCTCTAGTGTTGGGGAACGCTCATCACCTTCCTTGTAATTTTTACCCTCCCTTCTAGCTCTTTAAAATGACATATTTGGAGGCTTAGTCTTGTGGAGTGTGCTACCTTCAGTAAATCATTCAGCAGATTTTGGTTCTGTGGTGTTTTAAGTGATCATAGACTTAATAAACTCCATGACCTTGGCAGGGCACCAGCCTAGTGACAGACTTAGGTAATGATTGAGAATGCCTGCAAGCTATGAGATCCACTGGCCCTGGTCTCCTGGAACCTCTTGTAACAAGCAAGGCCCTAATCTTGGGGACAAGTCTGCTTACCCTTCATGTCTGATATATACACATACCCATATTGAAATGAGAGTCTGGGGGTTGGAGCAGTGATGCAAAAGAAAAGAGGAGAGGAATGGTGGGTAAGCCTCTCTGGTGTTGGGGAGCCCTCATTGCCTTCCTTGGCATCATATACATTCCCTTCAAAGTCTTTATATTGACCCAGACGGAGGCTTAGACTTGTGGAGTGTGCTACCTCCAGTAAATCATTCAGGAGACTTTGGTCCTAAGTTATTTCAAGTGGTGAATTGGTCATAAACTCAATAAGGTCTATGACCTGGGTGGGGCACCACCTGGGCAATGTTTGAGAATGCTGGCCAGCTGAGACCCCATGGACCTGGTCTCTGGGGTCCTCTGGTAACAAACATGGCCCTGATCTCGGGGTAAGCCTGAGTTACTCCAAGGGTCTCAACACAGATATCATTTCTTGAGAGGGAAGTCTGTGTGTTTGTGGAAGGGTGCAAGAGAAGGGAGGATGGGAAAGGTGGTTCATGTGCTCTTGAATTGTGGAGCCCTCATTGCATTGCCTGCATCCTACACCCTCCCTTCAAGGTCTTTAGATGACTCAGCTGGAGTTTGAGTCTGGTGACATGTGCTACCTCCCATAAATCATTAAGCAGATTTGGGTTCTGAGGGTGTTTCAAGTAATGAACAGATCATAGACTCAATAAGGTTCATGACCTTCGTTGGACACCAGTCTGCTGCCAGACCTGGGCAATGGTGGAAAATACCTGCCATCTGTGAGACCCCCTGGACCTCATCTCTGGGTACCGAAGTACCCCGTTGGGTCGCAACACAGATGTCATTGAAAGGGAGTCTAGCGGTTGGAGGAATTGGGTAGGTGGGCTGAAGAGGTGGATCTGGTAGAGGCAGAGGAAGTGGTGGTTCTTCCCGTGTAGGAGGAGAGGAGGACCAAGAAGGTGCGTGGCCTCGGAAGATGTTTTGCCAGTGTCTGAGAGTGTATAGTGGCAGCCCAGTGGGGGTGCCTATTAGGGTGCTCTTGCACAGGTGGTGATGGGGCAGTGAGAAGAAATAGAGTGGTTCACTGTATTGCTCTTCTATAGTGTTCTCTCTGCAGAGGTCACAGAGCACAGGCAGGAGGAGAGGAGAGGATCCCAGGGCTTGGCAGGGCACAAAAGGCTCTGGATTCCCTGCCCTCCCCAAACCTCGAGTCCATGACTTTGCAGTAGCCCCAACTGCCTTATGACGTCACAGTACCCAGTAACTGCCCCAGGGCCACTGTCATGTCCCTGTGGATCTCAGACCTTGTCCATGACCGGCAACCCCCAGTCCTGAATTGAGGAGCATCACCTGATGATGATGGATATCAACAGGGACATCTCTCCTTCTCCTCTGAAGCAGGGAACCTGGCTGTTGCAGGAAGGAGGGGTGCTTGTCAGGGACGGCAGCAGAGTGCTGTTCAGGAGCCTAGGGTGACCCAAGCCTTGAGTCCCCAGATCTGCCCAACTTACACAATCACTCACATTGGCATCTGCTCCTGGGCAAAGGCCTGCCTGACCATTTGGGACTCTCAAATGGGACTCAGGAGCCCCCAAAGGATCAGTCCTCTAAGCACTCAGGGAATGGGACCAAATCAGGAGACACAAGTGCCCTGTACCCCTCAGCCCACCCATGCCCACCTAGGGGCAGCGGCCAATGCCCTTCAGGAATGTCCAAGGATGGCTCAGTGGGGCTCCCTAACACCCCTCAGGTCCTGCCTGACTTCCCATTGGCTGCTCCTTTCTGGGCCCAGGGTTTTTTGAGAGACTGTGTCTACACTGACATCCTCAGAACTCATGGCCTGGAGCGCTAGGAAAGTTGGCTCCTGACCTCTGACTAAGAACACTGTCTTTCTCTCTGTCCTCCTTTTCTGAAAAGAGAGTGAGGGAGTCACTCTGGCAGCTCAGAGAAGCCCCTTCTGAGCAGCAAAGAAAGACTTGACTGAGCACAGGGTAAGTTTTCTCTCCGAATTATGGACATAGATGCTACAACAGGCCCACACCCATGGAACCAGCTAGTCCTACCAGGGAAACTCCTAAAATAAGGCCCGTGATCCTTGGACTGGCTTAGGGAGGACCCTAGTCCCATCTGCTGAAAAGCACTTAGAAACTCCTCTTCACTGTCCTGAGCCACCTCACAAGGGGACTCCATGGATATGTGTTCTGCAGAGCTGAGACTCCAGTTCTCCAACAAATCCAATGTGGTACTTGATCTAACCAAAATCGTCTCTGAACTTGATGTAACAGGCTCCTCCTAACCTCTCTACTCTCGGCTCTCTGGTCTGTTAGAGGATTATTGTTCTACCCTGGCTTCAG
The DNA here is from genome assembly GCA_004027635.1 of Crocidura indochinensis. NCBI lineage: Eukaryota > Metazoa > Chordata > Mammalia > Eulipotyphla > Soricidae > Crocidura > Crocidura indochinensis. Next base: position 8,608 of record PVKC010028197.1, read on the forward strand.
ACTCCCCAATTGCAGTGTGTCTCTTGTCTTCTTCTGAAACACTGTCCTGCCATGAAATCTCCAGAAACTCATCCTTCCCCCCTTATCTAGTACTAGAGATGGCTTTTTCTTATGCCATTGACTATGATGTAAATGATAAAAGAAGGGCACATCAGAAGTCAAAATAGAGACTTTGATCTTCGTATTTGTGAGAGGAGTCAAGAGAATAATACTCGTGTATGAGAGAAATACTCGAAATTCATATTCTAATTTTTCAGCTGCCCTGGTCGCTTGCCTAAAGCAAATGAGACTCGAACTTGGGTCCTGTTTATATAGGCATCAGTGGCATCACTGGCCACTGAAGTCACGATAGGTCACAGGGTGGGGGAGGAAATTTATTGGTTTTAAAGGGCATATATAAGTTTATGATTTTAAACTGTTCTTCCTCTCATTTCAGTCACATTTACTCATTTTAAGTAGAAGTATTTAGTTATGTCTGTTAGAAATAATTGATCCTATTTTTGTTTTTTTGGTTTTTGTTTAGTCATTAAATGTAGAATATTTTATATTCTATGTTATTAGTTCTGTGCTTGTCGTCCCACCTGGATCTTCCAGGTGGGGGCGATTGAGTGAGAAAATAAAAGAGCTTGTGGGGAGGCTAGGAGGGCTTTTTGGCAGAGCTGACGGTGGGTAGGAGGGTTATAGAACTGTCGTCAGACTGACAAAAATCTTTCGTGGTCAAGCCTTTGGTCCCCTAATTTCTGTGTCTGAAGTGGATTATTTGTGGGGGATTTGTTGCTGGGGTCTCCTCTAAGAGGAGGACAGAGGAATGAAGTTTAATATTTCCTTTTGGAAGTTACTTTTAGACTCTCAGACCACCAGCAAGGGGTTCGACCTCCCCCCACAATTAAATTATTATTTTTTTTATTTTGGGTCACATCAGGCAGTGCTCAGGGGTTACTCCTGGTTCTATGCTCAGAAATTGCTCCTGGCAGGCTCGGTGGATCATATGGAATGTCAAGATTCGAACCATCGTCATTCTGCATGCAAGGCAAACACCCTACCTCCATGCTATTTTTCGGGTCCTAAAATTTTATTATTTTATTTGAACACCACAGTTACAATCCAGTTTATGATACAGTTGTAATTTTTTTCAAATTTTCAACAACCTGCACCAGTAGAAGTCTTTAGTTAAGTCTGCTTGAAATAATTGATTCTTTTTACTGATTATTGTGTATGTGGCTGTGGGGGAAATCAGGTCATGTTTATTAACTTACTCTTGTTATGTGTTCAGTTCTTGTTCAGTGTTTGTTATTTTCAGTTCTTATTCAGTTTTTGGAGAACAATATTGAATGTTAAGGATTGGACTGATGATGGGACCCTGTGGGCCTATGCTTTTCGCATTGCATCCAAATTCCTTATATTTTGATGGAAGATAATGTCATAGAAGTAATACAAATACATGTCTATATTGTGAGTATTCTGTCTTTGAAATGAAAATTTATCTTAAGATATTTAAGTGGTAAAAATGAGAAATGAGCAGATTCCCTGTGAATGACCATTTTTGCTATGCTCATATTTTCCAATTTTCCAGAATGAGAGAACCTGTGCATGTTTTCTGATCTTTTATCAAGTACATTTGTGAGTTTATTTTTAGGAGGGATGGGAATGACCACTAAAAATCTGCTTTAGACAGTGATTTGACAGGTTCTCTAGGCTAAGGAACCTAAAGATATTCATGTTTTATCTTTACCTCAAGCATTAGTATCTATTACATCAAACTTTGACCTTGCTTCATTTTAGTTGACTTTGAGAATCAGTCCCTTTGTGTTGAGTTTATATGTACAACATTATATCAGGTCTGATATCATGGTCTTTAATCCATTTAGATTTGTCCTTTGTTTAAGGCTTAAAGAGATTTGAATTTGCTTTTTTGTATGTGGCTGACCATTTTTCCCAACAACTTGTTGCAGAGGGTTTCCTTGTTTCACTTTTTTCTTTTTTTTTTTTTCTTTTGGTTTTGGGGCCATACCCAGTGACACTCAGGAGTTACTCCTGGCTATGTGCCCAGAAATCACTCCTGACTTGGGGAACTATATGGGACGCAGGGTGATCCAACTGAGGTCAGTCCTAAACTAGTGTGGGCAAAGCAGATGCCTTTCTGCTTGTGCCACCACTTTGCCCCTTTTATTTTTTTCACCTTTACCCAAATTAGTTGATCGTATGTTTGGGTGCCAGTCTCAGAATATTCAAATCTATTCCATTGATTTGAAAGTCTGTCTTTATTCCAGTACCATGTTTTTTAATGACTACTGCTTAATAGTAGAGTTTAATGTTGGATAAAGTGAGTCCTCCCATCTCCTCAGACCCCAATGATTTCTTTAACTATTTATGGATATTTATTCTTCCAAAGGATATTCAAGATGATTTGACGGCTTTTCTTATATTGAGACAAATTTGTTCAATTCACACCTTGTTGGAGATTTTTTATGAATGGGTGCTGGACTTTTTCCCATCTTTTCTCTACATCTATTGATATCATTATATCATTTTAGATGTTTTTATTTATTTGTTGTGTTATATTGATATATTTAATATATCAAACTATCTTTGCATCTCTGGAGGGAATCCTAAGCAGTCATGATGGATAACCTTCTTGATGAGTTATTGGTTTTTATTTGCCAGTATTTTCTGGGATGTTTTCCTTTTTATTCACCAAGGAAATAGTTCCAAAATTCCCTGTTAAAGTGGTTTCTTTGTCTGTTTTTGGTATTAGTGTGATGTTAGTTTTATAGAAACTGTTTGAGAGTGTTTCTGTCTTTACAATTACCTGTAATAGCCTCAAAGGATTGGCATAAATTCTATTTAGAGATTTGAAGGAATTTACTGGTGAGTCCATCTGCCATGGACTTTATATTTGGAAGTCTTTTGATTTTCATTTCCATTTCCTCAATCATGATAAGTCTATTCAAATATTAACAATCATCTTGTTTCAAGCTTGAGAGGTTATAAAAGTCTAGAAATTATTCATTTCTTTGAAGTACTCTTGTTTTGTGACATAAAGATTCTCAAAGTAATCTCTGTCTTTGCTTTTTATTTTTATATTATCTGTTTTAATATTCCCCTTTTCATTCTGATGTAGTTTAAGTTTTTATCTCTCTCCCTTTTAAATCTTTAAAAGTTTATAAATCTTGTTCATTTTTCAAATACCCGAGTTTTCTTTCATTGATCTTTTGGACCGTTTTCTGTGTTCAATTTAATAAATTCTGCTCTCTGTTTTATTATTTTTTTCTGCCTACCTACTTTCTGTTTAATTAGCTGATCTTTTATCCAATGTCTTCAGCTGTCCCATTAAGTTATCACATATGTGTTTTCTTCCTCTCTGATAACATGCATGCAAAGTCATAAATTGTCATTTATGTCTTGCTGTCTCTCACACATTATGAGTATTCATTCTCATTTGTTTCCAGCAATTTTTTTTATTTTCTCTGATTTTGTTTCTGACCTAATGGTTGTTCAGAAATAAGCTGTTTAATTTCCAAGTCTTAAAGTTATTTCTCCATTTTTGTTTGTATTTCCTTTCTCCTTTCAGTGCAACATGGCTGGAAAAGATAGTTGATTTAATTTCTATCCTCTTAATATTTTGGATGTATTTTTTTATGCTCACCATGTGGTGAATCTTGTGCAATTTCCTAGGTGATTAGAAAAGAATATGTATTCAAGAGAAACAAAAGGGATATATATGTGTGTATATATAAATTTACTTATATAAAATATATATTTATATATTTATGTATTAATATTTATGTACATATTAAATATATAATATATACATATATTACATAAATATATATACTAAACCCGACTCTTCAATTTCTTCCCTCAAAGCAAGAATATAATTGTTAATGCTTAGCTTATTTGAACTCTCAATATGTGGCATAGTGGTTTTGATGGCTCACATTAATACTTTTTTGATATTGATGTCTTTATGCCTATTAGCAATTGTTTTAAGTATTTTTCTGGTCCCTCATTGGTGTATACGCTTTGTAGTGTCATTTCTTCCTGGTGTACAGACCAATCATTTAAGAAATTACCTTCTCTGCTACTTATAACCTTTTTTAGACTGACTGAAGTCTATGTCATCTGATATTAGTATGGCCACCCAAGCCTTTATAAAGGAGTTCTTTGCTTGAAGGACTGTATTCCAATCTTTGACTTAGAGGCTATATTTATTCTGACTATGTAATTTTTATTTTATTTATTTATTTATTTATTTTTGGTTGTTTGAGAATCACACCCAGTGACTCTCAGGGGTTACTCCTGGCTATGTACTCAAAAATCGCTCCTGGCTTGGGGTACCATATGGGACACTGGGTGATTTGTGCCACTGCTCCAGTCCCTCAATTGTTTTTTTTTTTTTTTTTTTTGCAGGCCAAACTGAAGGACTCAATTTTCTGATCCATTTTGCCACTTTGTTTCTTTTAACATACATTTGGTCCATTCTCATTGAGACATGGTTATCATGAGATATTGGCTATCTTTTTTTTGAAGGTGGGTGTGTCTGCTTTACATTAGACCCTTCCTTACTTGAATGCTGCTTTTGAGTTTGTAATGTTTCTAAGCCTGTGTTTATATGTAAAGTACTGCATCCTTTCAAACCTGAATGAAAGTCTAGCTAGGGCAAGTATTCCTGGCAGGGTGTTCATTTTATTACATTTTTTTTTTTCACTTTATCTCACTGCTACCTCAGGGACAGGAGTGTTGCTTAGAATAAATCTGTAGTCTTAAGAATGCTACTTGTATGTAATTTCCCTTTTTATCTTGCTAATTTCAATATTCTATCCCTATGTGTGATTTTCATCAGTGTGATTGGAATATGTCTTAAGGTACTTTTGTTTTGGGCTCTAGGTTTTCAGGATATACATGCTCACATTTCTCAGTTCTGGAAACTTCTCAGCAATGAATTATTTGAGTGTTGTTTTTCCACAGGGGTTTCTTTCTGCCTTCTGTTATCCCAATGATTCATATGTAGTTCCTTTTAAATTTATCCAAAAAAATTACTGTGTATTCTCTTATTTTTGATGAGTTTTCCTCATCTTCTCTTTATTTACTTTAAGGCACTTCTCCAATATCTTCTTTTGTATGGAGATATGATGCAGCTCTCCTTCCAGCTCATTCATTCTTCCCTCAATAGCTACTATGTTGATGAGGCCTATTAATAATAACAGCTACTATTATTATATTGGTGAGAATCACTAATGAGGTTTTCATTTTAACAATGATTTTTTTTCTGTTCGATGTGTTCACATGTCTACTCTCATATTGCCTTTTTGTCTCATAATGGCTCTTTGTTGTATTTATTCAAATGTTTTGGGTTATTTTAAGTTCTTTAAATATCTTCCACATTTTGTCTCTAAATACCTTATCTGAGAGATCTTATAAGTGCTACTGTTAGGTAACTAGAACTACCTTCTGCATTCACTAAATAAAGCGGTGTTGGGTTCTATGTTGTCTTCTCATCATAAAATTTGAAGTTTGCCAGTGTTGGTTTTTTTTTAAGTTTTTCAACTTTTTTTTATGTGCCAATGTTTTTTATGTTTTGTGTGGGTCTCCTCGCCTAGAAGAAATGTGTAGAGAGGTCACCTCTGTTTTTGGGTGTACTAGTCTGAGTTTATATGGTACTTTTGATTCAAAAAACTACCCTCCATTACCATAACTGATCATTTACAGTCTTGCTATGTCAAGGCAAAGCTCTTCTCTGAGTGCATGAACCTTAGTTGAAAATATAAATTGCCCTGAGGCCTGCGTGGGTCACCCAGGAAGGGTGGCAAGGGTCAGAGGAAAGTCCTTCAACTTAAAAACTCCCTGACTTCACTGTCATGGTTGGTTATCTGTAGCCTGTCATCTTTAAACCTTACTGCTGCTGCCTGTGTGTGTTCAAATCATGGGCCCTCCTGCACCATTTAACATTGCGTCTGCTTACACATTTGGTGCTAATGTCTATGTCATGCCAGCCAGCTAGGCCACACATTAGTTCCATTTTGCATTCCATAATTCACAGCTCCTCCTGGGATCAGATCAGAGTGATATTCATTGCCAGACCCATGTCTCTAAGAACACTGCTCTGAAGATGCTTCCAATAGTTCTTTTTTTTTTTCACATTTTCTGATTTCTTTTTATTTTATTTTTTTTAATTTTAATCATAGTGGTTAACATATCGTTCACAGTAATATTCCAGGTACATGTAAACATTGAATCAGGGGAATTCCCATCACCGAGTTGTTCTCCCTCCACCTCCATTTCCCCCTCTGCCTTCCCTATCCACCACCCTCTCCCCAGGGGCTTCTAGATTTGAGTGATCCCCTCTGTGTCTAGTTTATTACTTAGTGATCTTATAGCTGTTTGGTCTTGGTGCCTCCATTATTTCTTCCTCTAATTGGGAAGCGGGACTAGATAGTTCAAGTTATGTGGTTTTGTTTGGGGAAGAGTAAGGTAATAGGATGGGGGGGGTGGGGAATTAACTACGCCAATAATGGGCAGAGTCCTTCTAGAGGCTCTCATCCTCGGTTTGAGAGACAAAAGGGAAAAAAGAAGGTGAATCACCAGAACATTTCATATAGACGTATCAAATAAGATATCCAATGAGCACTGCAGCAATATAGATATGCACCACATAGTTGCCATGGTCTTGAGATAAAAAACAAGACAGAGCGCAAAAAGGGAGAAGAGAAAAGAAGACAGAAAAAGTGAATATATGAATAAAAAAGTGAACAACTACTTAAATATCTACACCAAGATAAGGAAGTCGACTAAAACTAGATAAGAGAAGAGAAATATAAAGTAGTAATAAGCGAAATAAAAAAAAAGAATTATTTTGTGCTTCTTGTTTTTTTGGGGGTCCCACCCGGCAGTGCTCAGGGGGGTCACTCCTGGCTCCATGCTCAGAAATCGCCCCCGGCATGCCAGGGGACCAAATGGAACGCCGGTATTCAAAGTGATAAACTTCTGCATGAAAGGTATACGCCTTACCTCCATATTATCTCTCCGTCCCTCCCCTCTTTTTTTTTCCTTCTGCATAGGCACAGTAAAAATTGGGGTCATTTGAGAAGGGAATCCCCTTTGCCTAGGAGATATAGGGTTTCTCCCTCCTTAGAATATATTGTCATGGGTTATCTATAGACTCCTTTTAAGTTCAGTTATTCTCTCCTTGGTTTTTTCGTGTTGTATGGAAGATTTCTGGTCTGATCTGGGTGTTAAAATCAGACCTTTATCTGATTTCAGATCTCAGACTCTGCACAGTTCAAGGAGTGGAGCTTATGATGAAGTCTTTCTTCTTGATTTCAAGAGTTCTGTTTCCTCAGTGTCCTTTTAATCTTTCTTCTGTGGTTGGTGGTCTTGGGCCTTGCGTTGAACCTCGGGTGGAGCCTGGGATATTGTCTTTTGTTATGTTTCCTGAAGAACCATTCAGTTGCAATTTTCTCAGTTAGGGTCTCTGGAATTAGAGATCATGGTTGTTGCGCAGGTCGTAGGACAAACCCTAGTCTAGGGTTTTCTTGCTGGTCCCAGATTACATACTGCCCAGCCGTGGTTCTATCCGCCAGTCTTCTGTAGATCGCATTCTTGGCTTTTGCACAGCCCAAAGTGTGACCAGTCTTATCGTTATTTGGTGAGGTAGGATACCCTAATCTTATGTCTATTTGTTCCAACTTTCCTTCTCGTCAGGAT
>PVKC010028198.1:0-15519 GCA_004027635.1 Crocidura indochinensis
AACTGTGTGCAAATGCAATACCTTAGAGTGAGGTTTTTCCATTTAAGTCTGTTCCAACATTGACCACAAGACCAGGATTGAGAAAGCAGAAAGAGAGTGTCTGAGAACGTGACTATGGCCATTCATAATTACCTTGCTCCAGTCTGAAGCACAGGGAACGCCTGGCTGCTTCCATCTCCGGAGTCGGATTATCCAGGACGTGTCTACACCACTGCAAAGGGCTTGGGGTTTTTTCAGGCAGTGTGAATGTCTTGGGAGAACCAACATATAGCCTTAAAAAAAAGAGAGATAGAAATCTGTGTTATAGGTATTATATAGGAATTTTATGACTTCTCACAGAGAAAACAAATACCTAACTAATGTTATGGAAATAGCTGAAGAACATGACAAATCCATAAATATGTTGTAGCTTATTGGTAAAAAAAAAAAAGGATCAAAAACACAACTAAAAAAACACACAACTAAAAAGCTGTGTCTTAGAGAATTTGTCTGAGCTCAGCTAATTTTGTTACTAATTTGGTGGAAAGGGATGAAGGACAATTGTGACTGTCTCCCCTCTGCTAACAGAAAGCACAACAGGTTGTAGTAGTCAGGGTCATCTATTATAAATTTTTAAAAAATCTCCAACTGAAGCAATAGTAGAGCAGGTAGGGTGCTTTTCTTGCATGCAGCTAACCCCTGTTCAATCCCGGGCATCCCATATGCACCCCACTCTCCACCCAAATCCCACACCCAAGCTCGCCAATAGTGATTCCTGAGTTCAAAACCAAAATGTTCCCTTGAGCACTGCCAGGTATGGCTCAGAAATTAAAAAGTCTCAAGAGCAAGTGCAAATCAAGTACTTATTCTTTCAAACTATTGTGTGTTAATTGTGTATTATTTATTAATTATAAATTATTTTGTATTAATAAAATACACATGTGTCCAAATTTATAATAAGCTCATTGTGAATATCTTTTTCTTTGAAACCATCCTAACCACCCTCCCCCCCAGTGCTTAAAGACATAAAGACAGATTGAATTTCAGGGACATTCATCTGCCACCCAGACCTGGGGTTATGGGGACATACTAGTAGCCACAACAAAGGTTTCCTCTCACTGATTATAAACTATTGGCAGTGTTGTGGTTACAAAAAAGGTTTATTTTATGGATATATATATATACATATATGCATTCATTTTAACAAATTAGTTACAAAAAAGGTTTGTCTTATGGATATATATATATACATACATACATACATATTCATTTTGACAAAGTCACAAAGGAAGAAATACAAGGGTAGGGAATGGTACTCAATGACAGTATGGAGCATCATGGCCTTGAAAAACTAAAGAGAAAAGAGAGAGAAAAGAGAGAGAAAGGAAGAGAAAGAAGAGGAAGAGGGAGAAAGAAATCATGGCTTTTGTAATTATGTTCTAGAAAGCTGTATTCTAATTACAAATCTCATTAACAAAATACTCCTTCAATATTATTACTGTTCTAAAGAATAGAACAGTAATTTTAAGAACATGTTCTTAAAATAACACACTTCAGTATTCACTCTTTTTGTTGCAAAGGAGACTTCTACCTATCAAAGGAATTAATAAGTTATCCAAAATGGGAAAGTATTACTTGGTTGGGAAGGTACTATTCTTTTTTTTTTTTTTTTTGGTTTTTGGGCCACACCCGGTGACGCTCAGGGGTTACTCCTGGCTATGCACTCAGAAGTCACTCCTGGCTTGGGGGACCATATGGGAAACTGGGGGATCGAACCGCAGTCCGTCCTAGGCAAGCGCAGGCGAGGCAGGCACCTTATCTCCAGCGCCACCGCCCAGCTCCCCGGGAAGGTACTATTCTTACTTAAAATATTCTTATACATCTGAGGCCAGAGTGATAGAACAGCAGTAGGGCCTTGCATACCTTGCATGCAGCTGACCCAGGGTAGACCTGCATTCAATCCCCAGCATCCCATATGGTCCCCCAAGCCTGCCAGAAGTGATTTATGAGTGCAGAAAGTAACCCCTGAGCACCACCGGGTGTGGCACAAATATATGTACACACACACACATATATATGTATATATATTTTATACATCAGTGCTTAGCCAGTATTTCCAGAGAATTTGGGATCTCTTCGAAATACCAAGGCCTAAACATGAAATGGGGTCTATGACAACTAAATTCTGCAATGCAGCCCCAAGTGCATCATGATGTGAAAGCAAATAAGCATGACTGTGTTTCTATAAAATATGTGACTATCAAAAGTTAAGATTTCCCTGATTTTTTGTCACAAAACATTATTCTTTGGTGGGGGGAGGGCAGAGATAGTACAGCAGCTATCGTGGGCTTGCCTTGCACATGACTGACCTGGGTTCAATCTTTGCTACCACATCTGGTGGGTCCTGCAAGTCCTGTTAGGAGTGATTCCGGGGCACAGATGTGGAACAACAGCAACAACAAAGCCCAAAATATTATTTTCACTTATTTATTTTTTAGGTAAGAATTTAGCTTGACAGGTCATAGGCACAAGACTGGATTTTCCATAGGACAGTTGAACTGACTCCTATTACAGATTAAGATCCTAAAATATGTCTTTTAACCAACTCAACAATGATTCTAGGAATCTCCATGTTATTTTCCAGAAAGGTGGGGCCTGTTGACATTCTGACCTACAATGAATAATGGTCACTTTCCCCCTCACCTCCATCCCAACACTAGTAGTTCTTGTTCTCTTGGGTGAATGCCAGTCTCTGTGGTATAACTCTGCTTTGAGAAATAATATCTCACTACTATTTTAACTTACATTTCCTTGATTAGTGATATGGATCATCTTTTCATATGATTTTGGGCATTTGTTTTTTTGTTTTTCAGATCTTAGAACATAAGGACTCTGTATGTTCTTTGTTACTACAAAATGATCCCTCAACAGCAACAACAACAAAGGATTTCCATATGCTTTTGGCCATTTGTAAGTGTTCTTGGAGGAAAATTCTGTTAATTTTTTTGCCCATTTTTTCTGTGAAATTGTATGGTTGTTTTTGTTTTGTTTGGGTTTATTTATTCATTTTTCTTGGTACAGTCCTATCAGTTCTTTATATGTCTTAGATATAACTGTTTATTAGATGGATGATCGGCAAACAATTTATCCCATGCTGTGAGGTATCTTTGTGCTTTGATCATCACTTCCTTTAAGGGGCAGAAGCTTCTTAATTTAATGTAGTTCTTATTTGTTTATCTTTGTTTCTGTTTTCTTGACCAATAGTGTTGACTCATTAAAGATGCATCTAGCTTGGATGTAATAAAGAATTCTGTCTATATCTTCCTCAGTGAAACTTACAGATTCAGCTTTGATATGTGATCTTGAATTCATTTTGATTTAACTTTTGTGCATGTTAGAAAGAGGACTGAGTTCATTTTTTTGTACATGGCCAATTAGTTTAGCCAACACTATTTGTTTAGACTTAGACACACACACACACACACACACACACACACACACACACACACGAAAACAAACCACCTAGAAACCGATCTCCCGTTTGAATCAGCAATCCTATCATTTCTTATATCAAATATGCTCCAAGGGCCCAAAAAACAAAATGGAGAAAAGATATGTGCACCCCTGTTCCTTGCAGCACTATTCACAATAGCCAAAATCTGGAATCAAGTGCCTAGAATAGAAGACCTGATAAAGGAACTGTGGTATATACACATGTTAGCATCGTACTTGGCCAGAAGAAAAGATAAAATTATGCAATTTTCTACTATGTGGATGGATCTGGAGAGCTTCAAGCTGAATGAAATCAGAGAGAGAGAGACCAGCACAGATTGATCTCTTTCATATGCAGGATATAAAGAAAACATAATGGTGGAGTAACAAATGGCCAAAAGCAGTGGGAACAAAGAACACAAGAAGTAGTCTCCAGTAGGAAACATGCTACTTGGAGGAAGGGAAAGGACGAGAAAGGGTAGAAGGAAGTATTTGATCAGGAGGGGAAAATACTTGAAAGATAGTTAAGAGTCCTGTATGAAACCTTATTAATAACAGTATCAGAAACCATAGCGCCAAAATTTATTTTAAGAAAAAAAGGTACCTCTCATAAAGGCAAACTGGTGGGTAGGAGGTGGGGGTGGGGTATGGGTAGAGGGTAATGCACACTAATAAAGGGGCTGGTGTTGGAATGAATGTATATGCCTGAAACCCAAATCATTAGTAACTCTGTAATTCACAGTTACTAAATTTTAAAAAGCTTGAAGAGTGATTTTAATATTTCATCCTTTAGATCAGAGGTTCATTTTATCTGACCTGTAACACCCAAATTTATCAAACATAAGTTTACAAAATACCCCCTTGGAAATCTACCCTTCTAGGGGAATTTTTTTTAAATAATATCTTTATTTAAGCACCATGATTTACAGTTGGGTTTCAGTCATAAAAAGAACACCCCCCCCTTCACCAGTACAACCGTCCCATCGCCAATGCCCCCATCTCCCTACCTTTCTAAAGTGAACAAGCAGAAAGTGTCCCTCCATTTATATCCAAAGTTATTACTCTCAGTAACCTGCCATATTTTCAGTGCTCCCACATAGGGGAAATTCCACAGTTCAGACCTCACCAAGGGTGGGGGTCTCTCTTCCTCTCCTCCACTCTTCTTTGCTTCTTCCCCCTCCCATCTTCTCCCCTTCACTTCTTTCCCTTTCCTTTCTTCCCTTCCATTCCCTTCCTCTGTCTCTCACAGTTTCTGTTTCTTTTTTTTTTTGGTTTTTGGGTCACACCCGGCAGTGCTCAGGGGTTACTCCTGGCTCCATACTCAGAAACCGCTCCTGGCAGGCACGGGGGACCATATGGGGCACCGGGATTCGAACTGATGACCTTTTGCATGAAAGGCAAACACCTTACCTCCATGCTATCTCCTGGGCCCCAGTTTCTCTGTTTCTATCTCTGTCTTTCTTTCCTTCCCTCCCCAGTTTTTCTTTCCCTCTCTGTCTCCCTCTCCCCCACTACACCCCCTATTTCCAGTACCATTATCTGATGACTGCTGGCTGGGGAACACACCCCACACCTAGATGCAAGTCCTGGGCTTAGCCACTCACTGTAATTCCATTATTCCCATTTTCCAAACACTTGTTTCAGCAAAAACTTTGGCAAAACTAAAAATCCAACTAAAAGAATTGAATACTTTCCCTTTATTATATTCCACAGAAGCATAAATGTGTTTATATCAGGAAAAATAGATGAACCATGACAAGACTTAGACATACTAAAATTTGAACTGGCAACATGTTCAATCTCTAGGAAAGTGCGCCAGAGCATCTGCCCATGCAGAACTTTATTTAGATCACCTTTCTGGTTCATGGGGAGACTAGTTCACGTAACATAAAGTTGGTCATCTTGGGAAGAGAGGGCAGGCCAAGCTCCTACTTTGCCAATGCCACACCTGCTGCTTCCATCACCCACAATCACCATTTTCCTGGTGGCCCTGACTCATCACCCCTTCATGATTCCCTTTGGGACCAGCAATCTGACCAAACTTCGTGTACACCTATTTTGGAGCTGATATCACCAGGGCTTTTTGGAATCAGTGCAGTCACACGCCTTCCATCTTCCTTCTTCCAAGAGGCCTGGCAGTTCAGTACAAACCTCTAAAAGTAGCAGTATAGTGTTTTGAATTTCAGGACAAGTTCATTTGATGCTGTCATCCCCAGGAACACACCAATTTGACAAAATAAATAACTAACAATAAGAGCTTACTAAACCTTCTGCCCCAGCATTAATAACTTCATTGGAGAAACAATAATTTTCACAAATGTGCTTGCTATGTACTTTTCCTTCTTTGTCTTTTCAAACTTTCTTCTCTTTCTTTTTTTTCCTTTCTTTTTCAATAACTTTGCTTTCTCTTATCTGGAAACAAATATATTGTATCAACTATGTCAACTATGTGATACATTTTCTTTAAATAAAGTAAAAAAAAATTAGACCACTTTTTGGGAGCCAACAAGACAACCAATATCACCAGTAATTTGACATATTCCTTTTTAAATAAAATCCTGACACTAAGGGAAAAAATATAGGAGAAAAACAACAACACACACAGTCAGCAGAAAGCCTAACAATAGTATTTGATACCAAGTGGAAGCTAACACTTGATACCAAGTGTTGCATATACAAAACAAAATTAGGACATAAAACAGTTCCTTTATTCTTGAAAGAAGAAATGACTACAGCTAAGACAAGAGTCAATGGATGTGTCTGGAAGATCAGGTATCTTCCAAGCAAAACAGAGATTTACAATGGAGAAAATATATAAGAAAATTTAACTACTACGCTGAGGTAGACCATATCTGATATTTTTTTCATTCTAAAATATACCATAAACACAAAGAATAGGTTCTTCCCCCCACCAAAACAAAATTTCCCAGAGAAGGAATTAGGCCATCGGGTTCTACAGCAAGAGCACCTATAAATGTCTAGTACAACTAAGGATAAAACCTGTGACTCTGGAGATAATGTGACTCTGGAGAACATCAGGGATGAAGAAAATATAAGAAGTCACAAGAAGCTACCCAGATCACAATGTACACCAATAGCCAGGATGCAACAGAAATTAGAACGAAATGAGGACACTTATATAAAACATGGGTGAAATGACTTTGATACCTAGATAAGCAATGGACTTTTAAATGAGAATAAAGTTCTTTTAAGATAAAAAGCATTTCCAACTATACTTCTTAAACTACTGGAAGGTTGCTTCACCTCAGGAAGCAGGTAAAACCCCAAGGATTTCAGATATAAGAAATCCAACATAGGTTAGAAATGGGAACACTCCCAAGACAAAAAATGTACTGCATTCAAAATTATCAATTGCCCAATGGCCCAACTTCACCACTCCTCTATGGATCTCTGCAAAGAAATCATTCTAATTAAATTCCAGGTGTGCTGGCATTTGGGCTAATATCACCAGAATCTTTTTTTTTGGAGTGAGTGTGGGCACCCAACCCTTACTTCTCATACTTCCAGAAGCCCTGGCAGTTGAAAACACACCCCAGAAAAGCCACAGTGTCAGTAATTGTGCTTGGAGTTCCTGGACTACACATCCGCAACAAGTCCAAATTTTTTTAAATACTGTCATATTCATAGAAACACATTGATTTAGATGATAATGAGTATTTAAAGTCACCTAATGTTCAGAATTAAAATAACAGAATGAGGGGCCCGGGAGATAGCATGGAGGTAAGGTTTTTTGCTTTTCATGCAAAAGGTCATTGGTTCGAGTCCCGGTGCCCCATATGGTCCTCTGTGCCTGCCAGGAGCAATTTCTGAGCATGGAGTCAGGAGTAACTCCTGAGCACTGCCGGGTATGACCCAAAAACCAAAAAAAAAAATAATAATAATAATAATAGTAACAGAATGATCAACTAACAACAAGAGCTTACTAAATCTTCTGACAATGACTTAAAAAATTACCTCATTGTGAAAAACAATACTTTTCACAAATTTTATTGCTACTCTGCTGTTTTTCTTCTTTATCTCTTTTCTTTTCTTTAGAAATTTCATTTTTTTAATTTCATTTTAAAACTATGTGATACATGGTTTTTAAGTAGTTAATTTTTAAGGAGGAGGAGAAAGGGAGGAGGAAAAGAGAAGCTAGGGCAATTCAGTCAATAGTTCTGAAAGGAAATATATATTTCCTTACATATATATATGTATATATATATACCATGTACTAGTCAATTGTGCAATGAAGCTCCTGCATGAGTTAATATTTAAGATATACAAGGCACTGATAGAACTTACCAAGAAAAAAATTCTAACCTCATCCAAAAATGGGGATAAGAAATGAACAGACGTTTCCTCAAAGAAGAAATAGAAATGGCCAAAAGGCACATGAAAAAAAAATGCTACATCAACTATCATCATGGAGAGAGAGATGCAAATCAAAATAATAATGAGCAATCTCATAACACAGAAACTAGCACACATCAAAAAGAACAAGAACAACTAGTGGTGGCATGGATGCAAGGAGAAAGGGATTCATTCACTTCTGCTGGGAATGTAGACTGGTTTATCCTTTATGGAAAACAATATGGCTATTCCTCAAAAGAGAGAGAGAGAGAGAAAGAGAGAGAGAGAGAGAAAGAGAGAGAGAGAGAGAGAGATTCAGCTTCCATTTGATCCAGGATGACCATTTTTAGGAATATAGCCTTGGAACCCAAAACACCATGCAGGAAAGTCCTCTGCATTACTATTTTCATTGCAGCACTGTTTGCAATAGCCAGAATCTGGAAACAACCCAAGTGCCTTAGAACCAGAGAGTGGCTAAAAAAACTATAGTACATCTATACAATGGAATACTATGCAGATGTTAGGAAAAATGAAGTCATGAAACTCACTCATACCTAGATAGATATGGAAATTATTACGCTAAGTGAAATGAGTCAGATGGAGAGAAATAAACAGACTAATCTCACTCATTTCTGGGATATAAAAAAAAGATAGTATGGTAGACATAAACAATAGAGATGAAGGTCAGGAGGACAAGACCAAGGCAGGATGCCTGCAGCAAAGAACCAGGACTGCAGTTAGGGTAGGGAAGGGTCCACTGTGACAATGACAGTTGGAACTGATCACTCTGGAAAAAACAGGGTTCTGGAAGGGGATAAGGTAATATACATAGTGCCCTTTCATTAACAACTATGCAAACCACAGTATCAAAATGAGAAAAGAAGGGGCCAGAACAATGGCACAAGCGGTAGGGCGTTTGCCTTGCATGCAGATGACCTAGGACAGACCAGAGTTCTATCCCTGTGCGTCCCATATGGTACCCCGAGCCAGGAGCGATTTCTGAGTGCATAGCCAGGAATAACCACTGAGCATTACCGGGTGTGGTCCCCCTCAAAAAAAAAAAAAAAAAGAGGGAGTGGGGGAAGAGAGGGAGAGAGAAGTGAAATGTCTGCCCAGAGGCAAGCAGGGGGGAGAGAGTGGGAGGGAAATTGGGGACACTGATGACAGGAAACTGCACTGGTGAAGAGTGGTATATGTTGTTCAACTGAAAGGTAATCATGAACAATTTTGTAGTTATGGTGTTTAAATAAAGTAATTATTTAAAAAAAAACAGATTTGAGCAATTATTCGATGTGTTTGATTTATTGAGAAATTTTATGACCCTAATTGAATTTTGGGACACATACTACAGATTGTAGAGAGTGACAGAAGAAAAGAGGGGTCATTATTAACTCTTGAAGGAATGAGGATATTGGGGAAAATAAACAAATAAACAACTAGCAGGCTGGTAACAGTTCTCACCATGATAAAGGCAACACCATGCAAACTCACTATGAGAAAGTAAACAATGGTCTTAGGCGAGAAGAATTTAATTTTCATATTCTAAAACAAGACTAAAGATATCTGGACTATAAGGACTGCTTGCATCATAATCTATATTATAGGGAGTTATTGTAAAGTGTTTAGTAAAAAGAATTTTAAAAAAATAAGGAAGAAAACAAACAGCTAGGAGTACAAATTTTGCCTGTGTCGTTGGTCCCAGAGGAAGGGAATAGTAGAATACTACCAATTTATGAATTAAGCCTTGCTATAAATAAGTTCTTTTAATTATTTATAACCTATTCATTGGATTACTACCATAAACTTTAGAAGCCGTATGCAAATAAGTGGCGCTGTGATAGAAATGATTATCTTCAGAAAGGGCCATCAAATAATGTACCTAGAATAGCTTTGAACCTATTTCTATTGCAAGACCTAGATTCAAAAGGGAAATAAAACATTGCAATCAATCAGCAACAAACTCCTTTCCTACAACATATCTACCTAATTATTTACGCAAAGAAAGCACCTTTAATTTAAATCTTCTAGAAAGTTGTAAAAATCACATTCAATGTCACTACAATGCTAGCAACATATCAACATCCTTTTCATCATTATTTCATGCAACATACCACTTTCAAAACACTGCTTCAAATTATAGAATTTCAATATATCTAGCATCAACATAGAAAAGCCTTATTCTAAAACTCTAAAAATCTTCAAATATTGAAAACTTACCACTTAAAATGTAAGTTTTCCTTACCTAAGAATTCTCTTACTTCTAATGACTGCCAAAGGCACGGAGCTGAAAACTATTTTCCTCACACCACATCCTTCCCCCATGCCATTTCATTTTGGATCCCATAATTTATTACATGTGCTAACATTGGATTATCAGAAATACTCCAAATCCCATCATCATAACCCTGAAGGCTTTAAATGAAGGACTACCATGGAGTGGGGGTGGGGGGTCTCAGCCTGAGTTATTCTCAAGTATTTAGCTCCAAAGCCATCCGTTTGTAGCTAATACATAATTAAATAGACCTGTGACTGAGAATTAATACATAGCAATTTTCAGACAAGTACATTTCCGCACTTTAACTGCCCCTTTTTATTCAAGCATAGCTAAAGCATCAGTAAGAGTGAGCCCCATCCATCACTCTCAGTGCCCAGTGTTCAAGTCCCTGGCAGCTGGCAGAGTCAAAATGGACAGCGGCTGTAACACCAACTGGTCACCTCCAATCTATTCAGAAGTCACACCAAATCCAAATCTTAGTTCTTGAGTTGCTCTGTCGCACTCTCATGCTCCACAGTCAGCACTAAATTTAGGTTTAAG
Organism: Crocidura indochinensis; assembly: GCA_004027635.1. Taxonomy (NCBI): domain Eukaryota; kingdom Metazoa; phylum Chordata; class Mammalia; order Eulipotyphla; family Soricidae; genus Crocidura; species Crocidura indochinensis. The sequence continues at coordinate 10,640 of PVKC010028198.1, forward strand.
ACTCTCTCTTAAACCAAGTTTTCCAAGTTCCACGTTCAAAAGACACATCGGTGGGCCCCCAATTCCATTTCCTTCTAGAAAACACTGCGCGTTTTCAATTAGCATTGTCAGAAAGTTGAAGCACCCTCTGGTCTTTTCGCTGAAAATCAATTAGGCCCAAAAACAGTTTAGGTGGTCTAATTTAGCAGTGCCATATGTAGAGCACAAGGTGTTCAGCAGCTTTGATGAAGATTTGGCAGTGATCTCAGCCAGCTGTCCAGGGGACTGGTGTTACACATGGGCGAAGGGTATCTCATTCATTCCATTTTCCTTAATTTGTACAGATCACCCATTTTCCATCGTATAATTAACTACTTTCCTCCTGTCTCTTCCAGTCGGGCAAGCTGAAAATCCCTGGCATGTTCTTTTTACATAAGTCTTAGTATTCTGTTAATTGCCACCCTACCAAAATAAATGCCTCCTTCCATGGCTGCATTTTATATTAGCTGGGCCACACCTAAGTGGCTTTCAGGGCTACTCCTAGCTCAGTGCTCAAGGAACCAAGCCATAGTGGGAACTGAACCCCACCTCCTTTATGGAAAGCATGCACTTTAGTCCTCTGCCTGCTCCCTCCAGCCAGCTGCCTATTTTTATCCTGCCATTCTATGACTACAGAATTGTCTTCTATCCTGCAGAGCTCAAGACCTACCATTCCCCAGTGCCACCCTGGCTTCTTCAGACAGCTATGCTTTTCCACCCATTTTAGCCAAATCCACTTTGCTTTCAAACTAGATAAGCTTCCATTTTATTTGGCTAACTCTGACCATAACACATGATTCTATTCACTAGTTCCACCCGAGTCACACACACATAAAGTTGAATCGGAACCAAGTCTGACATCGCACAATATAATTTATTCTGTTCTCATTCTATTGTTAGCCAATCCACTGGGTATTGTTATAATCCATCCACTCTTGGCTACAATTAAGCTTTTGGGGGAGGGGGGCAAATACCAATTCTCTAGACAGTGAAAATTGACTGACTTTGAGTCTTCAAAGAAACACTGAATGACTTTTTTTTTTTTTTCAGTTTACATGTCATTTCATCTCAGAGCTTTAGTGGCTCAACACTGAAATAAGGCACTTGTAATAGGTCATGGAAAGGTCTAGCATGAAGTTAATGGGTCCCTCTGTCACTGGGACCAACTCTATTTGTATGCTGTGGAGCTTAAGCCTCGTGACAAAATCTCTGACAGATCAGCCCCTCACTCAGGCACAAAGTATGCACTGGATTCATCAAGGCTGAGGCTTTTTCATTTGATCTTGGGCGTCAGTTTCTCCCTGGTGAATTATAGCTTTGGTTAAGATCGCTGCAGAATCAGTAAAGCAGAATGAGTGCTAAGATCACTGCAGAATCAGCAAAGCAGGCATGCAGTGTATTATGTGTTAGAAGAATAGGATTCAGGGATCAGAGAGATGTGGGCAGTGTCCATGTGGTAGGCCCAGATTTCATACCTAGCACCTAATATTTCCCCAGCCTTGCCCAGCCAACCTAAGAGCTCTTAGCCAACCTAAGAGCCCTGAGCTAGGTATAACCACCAAAGAAAAAAAATGTTGAAGTAACTGGACTTCAAAGTCAGGATTTAAAATTCCAACTTTAATTTTCTGAAAAAATTCTAACAGTACTATTCTAAGAAAGTCAGGTATTATTAAGGCAAAAAATTATAATAATTGAGTTTAAAGTCTACAATGAGGAAGGAACTACAGGGACCTTCACAAGCATCAAGAAGAGGGCTTTATTTTTAGAAAACAATATGGACATAATTTTAAAAAGCTAGAAATTGAGCTTCCATATGACCTAGAAATACCACTTTTAGGGATATATGCCAGGAACACAAAAATACAATACCAAAGTGCCCTCTACACTCCTATGTTCAGCACAGCATTATTTACAATAACCAGAATTTGAAAACAACTCAGATGCCCAACAACAGATAAATGGCTAAAGAAACTGTGGTACATCTACACAATGGAATACTATACAGCCATCAGGAAAATGAAGTCATGAAATTTGCTTGTACATGGATGGACATGAAGACTATTATGGTGAGTGAAATGAGCCAGAGAGAAAGAGATACACATGGAATAATGTCACTCATTTGTGGGATATAAGAAAAACAAAAGAAAGTATGGTAATAATAGAGACAAAGTTCAGGAGGTCCAGCCCAGGGTAGAAAGTTCAACACAAAGAGCTGTGATGGAAGCTAGAGTCGAGAAGGGTATGCTATGATAATGACAGTGGAACTGATAGCTCTGGACAAAAACTAGGTGCTGAAAGTGGAGAGACTAACAGGCAAGGCACCCCTCAATTAACAATAGTGCAAACCATAGTGTGAGAAAAGGGTGAGAGAGAGAGAGAGAGAAGCAATTTGCCTGCCCTAGAGCTAGGCAAGGGGGTGAAGGTAGGGATGGAAGGGAAAGGGGAGACATCAGTGATGGGAAGGGGGCACTGGTGAAAGATGGTGTACACTGTATGACTGAAACCCAACAATGAACAATTTTGTAGCCACAGTACTTAAATAAAGCAAATTTAAAAAAAAAAGTTTTAATGGAACTGGAGTGGTGGCACAAGTGGTAAAGCATCTGCCTTGCATGCAATAACCTAGGGCATCATGGTTCAATCCTCCGGCATCCCATATGGTCCCCCAAGCCAGGAACAATTTCTGAGTGCATAGCCAGGAGTAACTCAAGTGTCACCAGGTGTGGCCCAAAAACCAAAAAAATAAATTTTTTTTATAAAAGAAGGGGACCTAGATTTGCCATAGCTGATTTATTGACTCATCAAAAAATGAAAAGTCTGCAAAGTAAAACATTACAACTTATAACAAACCTTTCAGCTATTACAAAACATCTGTAAATCAGGTGACCTTAAAAAATATTCTACGTCCATATCAATAAGATTTTTTTTTTTTTTGTGGTTTTTGGGTCACACCCGGCAGTGCTCAGGGGTTACTCCTGGCTCCATGCTCAGAAATTGCTCCTGGCAGGCACGGGGGACCATATGGGGCACCGAGATTCGAACCAATGACCTTCTGCATGAAAGGCAAATGCCTTACCTCCATACTATCTCCCGGGTCCCAGATTCATGGTTTTTGTTTTTTATTTTTCCACCTGGGATCCTAATTCTAGGTTTGTTTTGAGGAAAATGTTATACAAAATGTTTTTAAAGTGTCATGGCTTTACCAATTTGTTTATACACCTAAAAACAGATGAATGAAATTTGTAAAACCTGCTGACAATTTAATTTTACCTTTGAAGAGTAGAAAGGCTAATCCCACTAAGTGAATTCTTTAAAAGTTATTTAAATGTGGGGCTGGAGCAATAGTACAGCGTAGGGCATTTGATTTGCATGTGGCCAACCATGGATGGACCCGGGTTTGATTCTGGCATCCCATATGGTCCCCAAGCCTGCCAGGAGTAATCCCTGAGTGCCATAGGGTGTGACCCAACCCCCAAAAAATAAATAAAAAGTTATTTAAATGCTATTTTACCCCCCAGAAATACTCTACACAGAAAATTCTAGATATAAAGATACTAGCAATAGTTGGATAATGATTAAATACTAGTAATAGCTGGAAAGTGACAAAATGAAGTAGGAGTCAATTCAAAAAAAAAGAAAATATTGGGGCCAGAGTGATAGTATAGTGGGTAGAGCTCTTGTCTTGCATGCAACTGATCCAGGTTCAATCCCCAGCACTCCATTGGTATCCCAAGCCCTCCAGAAGTGACCCTTGAGCCCAGAGCCAGGATTACTACCTAAATATACTTGGTGTGGCCCCAAACAAAAACTTACATACAAAAAAAGTATTAAAATTGTATTACTTAATATGTACTATCATCAATTTAATACAAATATAATAAAATGGAAATGCTAATATATTTAGGTACAAAATATATCCCCATGAAAAGTACAAACAAATTTCCTTCAACATTTTTTTTTGTTTTTTTGGGGGGTCACACCCGGCAGTGCTCAGGGATTCCTCCTGGCTCCATGCTCAGAAATTGCTCCTGGCAGGCACAGGGGACCATATGGGGCACCGGGATTCGAACCGATGACCTTTTGCATGAAAGGCAAACGCCTTATCTCCATGCTATCTCCCGGGCCCCTCCTTCAACATTTTAAGTAGGAAATAAATCTAAATATTTGAAGGTGCAATGAGGATAAAGTTATTAGCAACAACCTCAGGATTGTCTTCAGTTCCATATTTAAGCTGAAACAAATACAATACTTGAGTCTAGCTTGAAAAAAAAAAAAAAAAGGTGGACCTTCTAAACTAAAGAATGGCATTAAATTGCCAAAAGTGGTAAGTTGTCAGAAATATCACAAATTGAGTTGTTCTGTTGTCCAAGCACTAAAGATTTTGCACAGTGACCTTGATTTATTATAGCCTCATATAATTTGATTATCCGAAGCTGCCCAATTGTTAATATATTTCAGAGTTGCCAGGTCCAACACTGAAGAATGTAGAGAGGAAACTTCCACTTGAGAAACCACCAAGTTCTATCTCCCATTCCCTCATGCACAATCATACAACAGGCACAGAGTGGAGAAGACAACTGGGAAAAATTGGAAAGGCTCTTTTTTTGTTTTGGTTTGGGATTTTTTGAGTCACACCCGGCAGCACCCAGGGGTTATTCCTGGCTCTACTCTCAGAAATCGCTCCTGGCAGGCTCTGGGACCATTTGGGATGCTGGGATTCGAACCATCCTTCTGCATGCAAGGTCCCACCTCCATGCTATCTCTCCGACCCCTGGAAAGGCTCTTTAAGAAAGAAAAAGTCCTGAGGCTCGGGAGATAGCATGGAGGTAAGGCGTTTGCCTTTCATGCAAATGGTCATCGGT
>PVKC010028199.1:0-15518 GCA_004027635.1 Crocidura indochinensis
TGCAGGGCAAAAGTTCTACTGCAGTGCTAACTCTTCGCCTCCTTGTTGGGGCAGGGGTGTTGAGTTCATTCCTTACTGTGTCTGCTTGCCTCCACCTATCCAGCTACTAAAATTTCGCCTCTAGATTTGGAAGCAAGCAAGCAGGGCAGGGAGCCCTAATGGCAAGGAAGTCTTGAGATGCACTGAATCCAGAGATGAGGTTGAAGACTTAAAACCTTCACCAGAAAGAAAAGGCTGGACTACACACCCCACCCCCAGAGAGACTCCAGCAGGAACTAAGTCTGGAAGAGGACAATCAAAGCCCAACACCTCTCCAACTCTGCCCCCAGCAATCATCCTGCCAATAGAACTCAACCAGGTGGAAAGCCTCAAGTGGGTCACGTAGGAAAAACCATGGAAAAGCCAACTTGGAACCAAAGACTTGCAGCCTGGAGACATGGTGGCAGCATCTACCAATGACCTGGGGACTTTCAGGTTGCCAAACTTTCCCTCTGGAATTGGGGTGAGCTCTGCCTTTGGAGATGCCTTTGATACTTGGGGAAATGACTGACTCTGCACTCAGGGGTCACTCCTAGTGGCCCCTGTGGGTGCCTGTTTGGACCCCTGCCTACCTCATCGCTGTCCATGCCCGACTTTCCCCAAGCCCCAGTCCTGGATCCCCAGGCCTCGGAGGCAGAGACGGGAGAGCGAAAGGTTGCAGATTCCCTTTGGGGTTGCGGCCTCGATCCCCAAGTCTTGAGCCCCCCCAAGCTCACGGGCACCAGCCTTGCTGCTTCTTTACTGCCGTTTCTAAAACTCCTGCGTGAGTTTGCTCCGCCCGGTTCTCCGCTGACTTCATGTGGCGTTCGGTCAAGAACTCCGCTCACACGCGAGCCTTCTAGGCCTTGGCCATGCGCCTCTTTACTTCGAGGGGACCCTGGACCGGCCCGTCTTGTCTTGGCCGCCCCCAAACGTCCCCAGGACCCCGTGCTCACCCGGACACGTCCTGCCAGACGCCACCACTCCACGGAACCCCCAGGCTGGCTTGCAAGGCCTCGGGAAGAGCTCAGAGCCAGTTGGGCGCCAGAAAGGGGAGGGATTGTGACGTCACGCAACCTCTTAAAGGGTCAGAATGCATGCCAGGCCCCAGGCACTCTCTGGCTGGGTTTGGATCCTGGTGTCTGGATTTCGGTGATCCAAACCACGTTGGTTCTCCAAGCTCTGGAGGGAGGAGAGCAGGGTGGTGATCCGATGACATGATGTGGAAACAGTATATTTTTTTTAATAAAAATTGCATTCTCGGGCCGGGCGGTGGCGCTGGATGTAAGGTGCCTGCCTTTCCTGCGCTAACCAAGGACAGACCGCGGTCTCATATGGTCCCCCAAGCCAGGAGCGACTTCTGAGCGCATAGCCAGGAGTATCCCCTGAGCGTCACTGAGTGTGACCCAAAAAAACAAAAAAAAAAATTACATTCTCTGGGTCGCGGAGGTTTCATTACAAGGGAGTTTCCTTGCATGCGGCCTACCCAGGATGGACCCTGGTTCAATTCTAGGCATACCTTATGACTACCTGAGCCTCCCAGGAGCAATTTGTGAGCCTGAACCGAGAGCCAGGAGTACCACCTGAGCACCACAGGTGTGATACAAAAGCCAAAAAATGAATAAATAAAATTAGCATCGTTCTAGGACCATGCAGTAATAATAAAGTTGTAATCCTTCAGATCCCAAGATGTGGAAGTCCTGGATACCAGTAAATAGAGCTTTCTCACAAAAAAAGGAGCCACGAGCCACTTCTGGAGAATGACTCACTTTATTTTAGGGGAGGATAAGGTGTGAACTCTGTGTCGGCAAATGCAGTAGGTATAAGAGGGAATCGCAGGTGTGTGCAAGAGCATAATAGTACATAAGGGAAGAGGCTCAGAATGGATTTCACCAACTGGTGGGAAGGGTGGGTCTTTTAATTAATATATGAACATGTGCATTGGCATAGTCTACATGCCAGCCTCACCTTGACCTCAGAGCTTAAGCAGTAGGACAGAAAAGGAAAGAAATCCAAGCAGAATAGAAGTTGAGCAAAATCACTAATGGAAAGCCTGAGGCTGAGACTTCTGTTATCCTGGTCATGTGGGCGAGGGTGTGTATAACTCTAAATTCAAAGCACAGACTCAACCACACTGAGAAAATGACATCTAAACTGCATCCCTTAAACTTTACTATGTGCTTCTGAAGGTGGCAGGCAGGAGTGAGGGTGATGGAGTATGACAGAGTAGCAATACTGACCTGACTGGGATTGCATCTGTCACAACCAGAATATTTTAATGAGTGTCCGTTCTGTTAATTGTGAATGAAACTTAATCACTATGGGAAGAGTCTCTCTTTTGTTCATTACAGGTGAGTCAGGGTCTCCTCTCTGGATTCTTCTTTGGTGCCTGCAGCCCTGTTTCAAAGGCAAGACATTCAGTGGTATAATGATAAAAAGAGTTCCCTGCTTCTGGACTCCCATTCTGGGTCATAGAAAAATACTGTGTCTTGCCCACTCTCTGAGTCCCTCTTGAGGAATGAGCACTTAGTGCAAAGCCAGAAGTAAACCCAAGCACTGCCAAGGATCGCAAGGCCCAAGATGTCTGAATAAGATGGGAATGGATGGGTCAGAGCGGTAGCATAATGGATAGGCTTTTACTTTGTATGTGACCAAATGCTGGCTTTGCTCCCAGCATTTCATAGTCCTGACAGGACTAATTTCTTAGTGCAGAGGTGAAAGAAACCCGAAGCATTGCAGGATTTTGCCCCCAAAATAAAGTGAAACAAAGTAAGGAAAATAAAGGTAGGTGTTGGAGTGATAATACAGTTGAGAGTGCAGTTTCCTTTCACAAAGGCCACACTGGCTTGATCCCCAGATCACCAAACCCAGACAGGGTGATTCTCAGGGCAAAGACAGTAGGAAGCCTAAGTCCTGCTGTGTGAAACACAGATAAAAAGCAAAGAAATAAAAGTCAAACTGATGTCTAGGAACCAACACAGTAGATTGGGGAACATAGTTTGCATGCAGAAGCCTCAGATTTGATCCCCCCACATAATCCTCCAAGAAGATTGGGAGGGACTGATGTTGGGTGACCCTTAACAAATCATGAACAACACTTAAGTCACACTAGCTCACATTCAGTTAGATTCATTGAAGGTTGAGTACTGAGCAGAGGAGATCAAATTATAACTCCTGGATATCGCCTGGGTCTTCTGGAGGCAGAGCTGGGGAGAGTTAATGTGTCATCTGAACGTGACACAGGAGCTGTAGGGCACTCAGAACTGCGCAAAACATCCTTCTGTACGCCATAAGTCCTCAGGACCCCAAGAGAGGTTCTCAGGTCTGCAGAGAGGCCTGCCATTTACCAGTTCCTTGAAATCAAGTCGTGGGCTGGTGAAGTCATAGCAACTTCCAGTTGCAATTCGTAAGGGCCAGTTTCAAGCTAGCATCAGAAACCTGGCACATAGTTTTGTTTACTTTTCTTTACTTGGGACAGGTGATCCAACAGCTTCGATTTTCTAGGTCAGGAAGAGATTAGAGTGGGAACTGATCACATCCTATGAGGTTTAGAGATTTTTTAAAATAAAAATAGCATTTTCCAGAGGTCCCATCCAATACTACATCTGTAATAATCGTGATCAGGTCAGATTCGAGATGCAGAAGTTGTTTTTGAGGGTGGACCTGGGAGAGTACAGTACTCACAAAAGAATCAAGAGCAACTTCTGGATTTTTAACTTCTCATTTTATTATGTCTTGTGGGGTAAAGATGTGGCTGAGCCCACTACTAATATATCCAGGGTCTCCAAATACCTCCCAAATTGAGTGACTAACTCCCATTTCTCTGGGAGACCTTGGCAATAAGCGTCTGCAATAAATGAATTAACAACAAAGGTTTGGGGGGACAAAAGGTTTGACCAAAAGAGCCTAATTCTCCCTGGTTAGATCTCTCTCCTCTCTGTCTCTCTGTCTGTCTCTTTCTCTCTCTACCTGTCTGTGTCTTCTCTTCTTTCCCTGTCTCTGTCTTTCTTCTTCTTCCCCTTGTCTCTGTCTTCTCTTCTGTCCCTGTCTCTGTCTTTCTTCTTCTTCCTCTTCCCTGTTCTCCGAATCAACTTACATCTTCTTCTTATTCTCTAGCAATCTCTCTTTCTCTCTTAGCTCCTGTCTCTGGGCTCCTGTCTCTGATCTTCCTCCTCCCGGCTCTCTAGCTAGTCCCCCGTCTCTGGGCTCCTCCCCCCTTTTATCCTCTCTCTCCAACTGCTTCTCTCCAACTGTCACTTTCCAACTGCCTCTCCTTTGGCCTCCCCTTCAAACTTTATTTCTCTTCATACCAAAATAAATATATAAATGCAAAATATTCTACAATGGCTTATTTATTTTCTTTTTTAGCTTTTGGGTTATACCCAGCAGTGCTGAGGAGTTATCCCTGGATCTGCCCTCAGGAATCAATTCCGATTTTGCTCAGGGAAATCAATGGTGTGAGGGGGTATGGATTTGGGTTGGCTGAATGGAAGGCATGTGGACTGCCTGCTGTACTAGGTCTCTGGCCTATTGTGTTGTTGTTGTTGTTCCTCTTCTTCTTATTATTATTCTTCCTCCTCCTCCTCCTTTTCCTTCTCTTTTTCCTCCACCACTGCCTCCTCCTTTTTATTCTCCTTCCTCTTTCCTTTATCTCCTCCTCCTCCTTCTTCTTCTTTGTCTTCTTGTCTTATTTCTAAACTTTATTTTGATTGACTGATTGGTCTTTGTGTTGCCGACAGCCAGCGTCTTTAGACAGCTTCTTCTTCGTGGGTTTTGAGAGCCTTTCACGGGAGAGAGTGGGACATGAAGCAGATGGAGAAACGGAAAGGTTATAGTAGAAATGAATTACCACACACAATGTATGGGGACTTGCGTTTATAAAGACAAAGACAATTTTATTGATTCCGCTGAGTGACTTATAAAGTTGATCTCTGGAATGCAGAGTAATTTTCTTGGCAGATCAAAGAAGATGGGAGCTGGTTGGAGGAGCACAATGGAAAAGGTTAGCTAAAATCTACATATTAAAGAACCAGATAATGAGGGTGAAAAGGAGTTTGTTGTGGGTTGGTTTTTGTTTTGGGTAAAGAAGAGGGAGCTAGGTATTTTTCAGGGAAGTGGGAAATTCTTTGAGTAAGCAGACTAGTAATTTTCAGGGAAGAGAGAAAATGTTTTAGAGTTTTGGGGAAAAACTGAAAATTGCTTTCATCCTGAGTTGAGTTTTGGGAAAAACAATGATCTTGGCGCCAGGGTGGTGCAGATCAGAGAGAACTAGTCAGTGAAAGAACTTTTGGCGGGATTTTGATACTGTCCTTTATTAGAAGGAGAAAATACTGAGGCCTGATTTCTAATGGTCAAAAATAAAGAGAGATATAGTCACAACTACGTAGAATTAATGCCAAACACTCCACGCAAAAGGGTCAACTGATTGAATTCTCTTAGGCAGGCCTTTTTGGCAAAATTCCTATTTTTCAGGAGTGCACTACATCTAGAAGGCTTGAAGAGCACTTCTAGTTTATGCCCTCCTAAGTGGGATGTGATATCTTTGGGCTACACCCAGTGTGGCTAAGTGGTTACTCCTGTCAGTACACTCAGAAATTTCCCCGGGCAGATTGGGGAACCATAAGGGATGTTGGGATTTGAACCGGGTCCCTCCCAGGACTGCCACATGCAAGAAAATGCCCTTCCGCTGTGCTAAATCTCTGATCCCCAACTTGCTTTCTAGTTCTAATTTTTAAATTTAATTTAATTCTTTTTGGTTATTGGGCCACACCCGCAACACTCTGGCTCTATGCTCAAAACTCGTCGCTCCTGGCAAACTCAGGGGACCACATGGGATGACGGGACTAGACCCACTGACCCTCTGCATGCAAGACATATACATTACCTCCATGCTATCTCTCCGGACCCCTCCCAACTTCTTTTTTCTTCTTTTTTTTGGTGGCTTTTGGGTCACACTCGGCAATGCTCAGGAGTTACTCCTGGCTCCATGCTCAGAAATTGCTCCTGGCATGCACGGGGGACCATATGGGACACCGGGATTCGAACTGATGACCTTCTGCATGAAAGGCAAACGCCTTACCTCCATGCTATCTCCCCGGTCCCGCACCTTCTTTCCTAAACCTAATTGTTGTCCTTGCTTTGGCCCTATTTCGGGGGGGGGCAATGTTCCATGAAGTCATTTTTGCAACAACTAAATGGTTTTTTTCCTTTTCTTAAAATAGAAAACAAGATCTTATAGATATGGAGAGTCTTATGAATTCAATGAACATGCACAGAAATATCTATATCTCTGCAGAAACTGAAGTTCCAGTTTCAATAAATCATAAAACCTGCTTCTTTGGGGCTTACTTAGAGCTCATTGTGTAGCCTGTGAGGATGTGTGATGATCAGGCTGAATCCTCCACACAATGTAATGATAATGGCCATATTTACTGCTTAAAATGTCTTATTAAGGATCGAGAGACAGTGTTAAGAGTCCAGGAAAGTCCACCGCCTCAAGGAAAAACCACGAATCTTCAGAGAATGCAACAGCAAAGCAGATTTATTGATTCCAGCTATCTGGAGCTTCTGGAAAAATCAAAAACTTCAAGAAAAGTAAAAGAGTAAGCTAAATAGACAAGAAAGGACAAGTGGGGAATGGCATAACAATTGTTACTTAGTTATACAAATCATATATTTTAAAACAGTTGATTTTCCAGGGTGTCTCAAGATGGGTCACAGGGGTGTGGTAGTTGGCGCATCAATGTCAAATCACAGGAGTCACCCATTAGGTGGCAGGTCCTGCAGTTATCACATCCTGCTCAAAGTACATTATGTTGACATTCCTTGTTTAAAAGATAGGGTAATTTGGGGTGGTGTGAAGGGAGAGATTTACATATGATCATTAACTAAACTGTGGCTTGTTGCATTTACCTATTTTTCTTAGCCCTTAATGCTAAACTTGTTCTTCTTAATTTTACATCAACATCCTTTCCCCTTTTTTACAGTGAGGAATCTTCCTCAGAACAGTATCATATATATTGGTGCAAAACTGAAATCTACATTATGTTAATGCGATCTTTAACATAAGCTACTATTTTATGCAATACCCATGGTCCTATGGTTACTACTGGGGGAAGCACTGTAAAGGGGCCATCACTGAGGAGAATACGATAGTTAGCCATGCAGAAGTCTGGAACAAAGATGCATACCATTTGGTGCTGGATTTTCTCTTTTTTCCTTGTCCCTAGCCCTTCTCTAACTTTGGCCAAGTTCTCCTGAGTGACACCTCTGTGATCAGCACAGTAAAATCATTCCTCTCCAGGGGGTCACATAGTCCTTCTTAGTAGAATTGAATATTAATTAAATATTAATTATAGAGTCCTGGATGGTTGTGGATGATGGTGAGATGAAGGGCTGGCCTTTCTCTGCCAGCCCAGGCTGTGGACCTGCAATCCCTTTTAGTCATCGGCATTTCCCACAGTAGACTGTGGTGTCTAGGAGGGCAGGAGGGAAGTAGCACTCTACATGGAGGCCACTATATCACTGGCTCCCCAAACCTCTCCCTATTTCTGCAAGTAATAGATGCTGCCACCCTATCACGATAAAGCAAGTATCCAATGTTCTAAGTTTGAATTTGCTTTTCTAGAGTTTCTCCTGGGACAAAAATTTAAAAGAGTGTGGGAGGCTTTTGACTTGCAAGTAGCTGAGCCATGTTCATCCTTAGGACTCCATAGGGTTTCAGGTACCCAGCCTGAAGTGTGTCTAGAGCACTGAGGCTGAATAAGTCTGATCCTTTATTGTATACAACCCTGAAACACAAATGCCTGAATGGAAGACATCATTCACATGGGAAAATGAGTGTGAACTTTGAACACTGGGTTTTTTAAGCATAGAATTTGAAATGTTGGTTTGAAAAAATTTACTCCTCTTATTCTTCTCTGTTTATTCATGAAGTCTCCATCTCTACCCTCAGTGGTTCAGATCATCTAGCCAAATCCAGAAAAGAAAACTTACCTTCCCTGACAAGAAGTACCTGTCAGTCATGGAGCCTGAACCTCTAAGACTCTGGACAGTTGTGCTATGACATTACAGAACCTGAGCTTTGTCTCAAGAGCCAGAGGCTACTACGGGCCACCATCACCTGGAGAGTAAGGGTTCCTGGGTGTCTCCTTCGGCACATGGGGATCTGGAGGGAACTGGAGTTACCTAAGGAGTTTTGGAAGGCCTTTATTTTTTCCTCAGACCTTTCTTGGGTGTGAAATTGTATCTGGCAGGTCTGAGTATAATACAGTGTGGTGGTATCTGCATTAACATTCTTGCCTATTTTCAATTCCTGGCATATAATAGAATTCCCCAATTCAGCCAAGAGGGATTACTGAGTGCAGAGTGACATATTACAATTGATATGCCAGGTTGTGGAGCCAAGAAGAAATACAAAAAACTTTTAAACTTCAGAGCATCCTGACATTTTTCAGGAATATGAGAAATATTTTAGAGAAAAGCTAAATATAAGAATTTTAGGAAAAATTACATACTCAGTGTTTTCTAATACATAACGAGGTTCATATGTCCGTGTCAGAGCTAGATTCCAGGGAAAAGCATATTTGCCTTTAGGCACTAACCCAGCCTTGTTCCTCAGCATCCTGTAGAGATTTCCCTGCTATACTGGTAGTGATTTCTGAGTGCAGAGGAAAGAGCAACTCATGAGCATTAACAGGTCCAAAAATAAATTTCAAAATGCATATTGTACAGAAACCTTAATAAGCAAGTAAGGAATGTTAGGAGGCCTAAGCTTAATGCTCAGACTTTAATAGTCATGGGGGACATTCACACTGGTATGGAGGTGCACATGGCAGATAGGGCCATGAAATAAAGTTTGATGACTCCTGTGCAATTTCAACCGACTGCTTGTGAAACCGTTTCGCCATTACTACCCCTTTAGACCCTCCAACGGAAGGGGTAAAAATGTTGTGGACTTCAATCATGGAGAGATGGAGAGTGTGAGAGTGAGGGGGCGATAAGATCTCATGCAATTTAGAGATTTTTAAAATTTTTATTAATTTTTGTTTATTTATACTTTTTGGCCCATAAACTGCAGTTAATTCTACCATTATGCTCAGGAATTAGTCCTGAGGATACACAGTGGACACTATTCCCATAGGATGCTGTGAATTGAACCTTGGTCTATCACATGCAAGGCAAACATGCTGTCTGCTGTGTTTTTATTCTGCCCAAAAAAGTATAGTGTTTTTAAATATAATTTTAATTTTGGTCATAGTGGTTTACATATTATGGATACATATTTATAAAAAATCAAGGGGGTTCCCATCCCGGATTTGTCCTTCCCACACCTCTGTGTTCATCCTACCTCCCATATCTTTCTCCCTCCCCCCGCCCGGGGGCTGATAGAATATGTGCACCCAGCTTACTACCCAGCTGATAGAATATCTTATTCCCCAGCTGATAGAATATCTGTAACCAGTTTACTACCTAGTAGTCTTGGTCTTGGTACCTCCCTTATTCCCCCTCTAACTGGGAGGCAGGACTAGATAGTTCAAGTTATGTGGTTTTGTTTGAAGAAGAGAAAAGTAGTAAGATGGGGTAAAAGTCTAATATACCAAAAAATGGGCCGGATTCTTCTACAGGCTCTCATCATAGGTTTGAGAGACAAAGGAGTAAAAGAAGCTGAAACACCCCAACAGTACAAAAAGAAGTGTCAAATATCCATTGAGCCCCCAGCGACAATGTTAGACACCACAATATAAGCCATGGTCCTGAGTTAACAAATATGGCAGAGCACATAAAGAAAGAAACGAAAAGAAGAAAAAAAATATAACCATAAATGGGGACAACAACTTCAATGCCCACTCCAAAACAAAGAAATCGACAAAAACTAGATAGGTAAATAAAAATAAAAAATAATAATAAATGAAGATAAAAATAATATATAAAGAAAAAATGTTTTGTGCTTTTTGCCTTTTTTTCCTTTTTTCTCCTACTGAACTGGCACAGTAAATATTGGGGTCATTCGAAAAGTAATTCACTAGGCCTAAGCGTTGTGGGGTTTCTCCACGTTTGGAGTATATTGTCACGGGATTAACTATAGACTCCGTTCAGGTTCATTTACTCTCCCAGTGGTGATTTCGTGGTGTTTGGAAGACTTCCACTCCATCCTGGGTGATGACATCAGACTTCTGTATCTAGAGATCTCAGTATCTGCACAGGTCCAGGGGTGGGACTTATGATGAAGTCTTTCTTTGTGGTTCTAGAAGTTCTGTTCCCTCAGTGCCATTTTAATCCATCTTCTGTGGTTGGTGGTCTTGGTCTTTGCACTGATCCAAGGATGGAACCTAGGACAGCGTCTTTCATTGTATTTCCAGAGGCTCCATTCTGTTGTAATTGTCTCTGCCAGACCTTTGGTTGTTGTGTGGGTCGTAGTTCAAATCCTAGACTAGGGCTTTTTTTTTATTGGTCCCAAGATATATACAGTCCTGTTATGGTTCTAGCCATCAGTCATCTGTAAATCGCGATCTTGGCTTTTGGACCGACCAAAGGGTGACAAGTCTTCTGATTTTGTCTTATCATTAGCTGGTAAGGTAGGAAAACCTGATCTTAGGTCAAGTTGATCCCATTTTCCTCGTTGTCAGGATATCATACTAGAGATGGCACTTGTTGGTGGCCAAGTGGTATTAAGGATGTACTGAATGGGATTTGTTTCCTGTAGCTGTTGTGAAGAACTGTGTCGATTCTATGTCTGGGATCCAGGGTTCAAAGCTGGACGGATGGTCTAAGTTGGGTCTGCATGACATATTTTCAAGGTGGGAGATATCCCTGTATTGTAAACAAGTATGAGTTCTTATCCCTAGTAGATAAGAGCTCTTTTTTATATGTGAGATTTCCCCTTTTTTATTGTACCTTTGCAGGGAGAAATGGTGCTACTTTATATTGTTGGTGCATTTGGGGGTGGACAGAGAAGGAAACAGAAACAGGTCACACATCCAAAAAAGGTAACAATAGGAATAAAAAGTATATGTGCTCACATATGTATATGTAGAACAAGCATTTAAAAATGAATTAACAAAATAGTTAAAGAAAAAAAGTGATGCCAGAGACTACCTTACTTTTGGGGAAAAGCAGGTGAAGAGCTGGTGTAATATAGGTCTTATACTTATGTTGAAAGTATAGGTTTCCACATTGTCTTTTGGGATTTTCCTGGGGTGTGTGGGTTCCCTGGCACCTTTTCATCACACCTCCTGACCTTCTTGAGATTGGCAAAGGATTTGTAGCAGGGAGGTCTTGGAAGAGTTCTAACATTGGGGATACTTTTAGAGCTAAGTCCGGTTTCAAGTAACAGTCCACGTTAGGGGGAGTTGGTGGGGAGGGCCGCGCAGCATGAGTCAGCAGGGGAGTTGGTTGCCTTTTCTTGCAGGGGGTGAGGGTGGATTTGGCTGGGTGTCCCTTCGCTTGGGTGCTGGGTACTGATTCGTTGGGGTAGGAGGTCAGTCTTGATGCCTAGTGGATTAAGAACTGAGGGTGAAGAGTTTTAATATGGTGGGAGATCTGGATGGGATTGAGGGGTGAAGGGATAATTGGATTTCAAAAAGGGGGAAAGGGAAAATTATATGGAAGGGGTAGGAAAGAAGAAAAAAGAGAAAATACATTAGAAATAATGGGAGAAGAGAAAAGAAAAAAGAAAAGAGAAATAAAAGAGAAAGTAGTGAGAAGAGAGGGGCAAATATCACAAAAGTATTGTTTTTTAATTAAAATTTCATATTGCCATGAGTCAAAAGTAGAGGTGTAGACAGAGAATAATTATTTGTGGCATATAAGAATAATAAATGGCAATATGGTAATAATATCTAGAGGAAATAGGGATGAGGGACAGGAGGACTAGTCCATGATAGGAAACTTGCCATAAAAAGTGGTGAGTTCAGTTAGAATAGAGAAAGGTACATTATGACATTGATAGTTTGAATATATCACTCTGGACAAGAACTGGATGCTGAAAATAGATAAGTGACATGCATGGTACCCTTTAATTAACAATATTGCAAACCACGGTGTCATAAAGGAAATTTTCAAACCTGTGTCATAAAGGAAATAAAAGAGAGAAAAATGCAAAATGCCTGCTCCTGACATAGGCAGAGGTGGGTGAAGGGGAAGGAAACAAGGGACATTGGTGGTGGGGAAAGTGCACTGGTGAAGGGTGGTGTACATTCTATGATTGAAACTCAAGTAGGAATAATTTTGTAACAAATATGCTTAAATTAAAAATTATTTTTAAAATATTTCAGGCACTCTATCATAATTCCTTTATGATAGATATATCATATGCCTTTAACGAAGTGCCGTTTTTGTTTTTGTGTGTATTTTAGTTTGGTTTCTTGCAGCACACACTAAAGTGTGTGCTTTTTCCTTTCAGTGAAATGACTACTTTTCTCTAGAACACTGTCCTTGCTTTTAAAGATTGTTAAAAAGTTTCTTCTCTTTTACCTATTTCCTCTCCATATTGTAGGGTTTCAAAATTTCAGCACACTTTGGTTATTAAGAGGAAACGTTTTGAAACGTTTTGCTTCCCTATTATCAGAAATCAAAGCATTTTTCCTCTAGAAGGGTGTTCACTATCCAGAATTAACCAACGGTCAGTGTATTCAAAAACTGTATTTCATGGTGAATGTTACTTCACAGCTAAATCACTTAATCATAAACTACAGGGGAAAGGAAACACAATTTAAAACACAAAATACAAGAATTTATTTCATTTGAAAACAAATTATCTGTTTTTGTCAAGACTTTGACAGAGAAACTTTGATTCTCCTTTCAAGCCTGTTGAAACATTGCCAAGAAAATAATTCTGATATAGACATTACCTATTTTAAAACAGCACTTTTAAATATGAGGGAAGCTTTTTCTCAAGAGGATTCAGAATTTCAGAAACAGCAAAGCGACATTGGCCTTTATTAAAAAAACCTCTGGATGCCACTATAACAGAATTAAATTTTCTCCCTTTAATATCGACATTGGCAACTTTGAAATGCAATTGCTGGATTTGAAAAACAAAGAATTGAAGAGCTCGAAATTTGAATGTCTTTGTGCTAAGTTAGAAAGATTGGGGAAACACTAATGTAAGCTTAGACCACAGCACAAGTGGTCTGCTTTGAAAGACCTGGAGAAGGAAGATACGATGATTTTTAACAGCTGGAATAGTATTTCTGACTCATATAAAACTAAAAACTAGCATTTGCTGTTCTTTCCTTATTCAGGCCTACATATTTATGTGAACAATCATTTTCAAGCATGAATATTATCAAGAGTAAATTGAGAAATCGTCTCATTGATGAGAACCTGGAATCATGCCTAACATTAAAAACAACAACATGCTATCACTATGTCCCAGGCAACAGGTGTCATTTGATCCAAATTGGCTTTTCTAGGGTTTCTCTCAACCCAGGCCCCTGGAGCTTTCCACTTGAGTAAGGGTCTTGTTCCTAGGATGGTTGTAGGGGCAGGGTAGGGGGTAGTTGATGGTCTTTGGTATTCCTTAGAGTGCTGCAGCCTCTCTGGGAGGTAAGCGAGGGCTTAGCTTCACTGGGCCTGCAGTGTCCCCAGGTAAAGTTTTTGTCTTCAATCCCATCTCCTGACTTTTAAAGTATCTCAAGACTTCTTTGCCCTGGAGGACCCCTTCATTGCCAGCCTGTTTGCTCCCAAAACAAGTAGGTAAAGTTTTAGAAGCTGGATAGGAGACCAGCAGCACTTTAGGACTGGAGCTCAAAGCCTAGTCCCAGAATTCTGAGGTAGCCTAAATTTCCTGGAAGGCCTGCTGGGGGTGAGGCAGGGAGGAGTGTGCCAAGAATGCCTATTTTGTTTGCTTTTTTTGTGTGTGCTCTGTAATCTTTCCTCGTGGGCTCAGGGGAATCTATGGGATGCAGAGATCCAACTGCTGGCAGGACAAATGCTCTCTCTGCAGTACTCTGACTCCAGCCCCAGCTATTTCATGTTCTTCAAGAAGTTGAAGCTGGTTCCTCCTGAGGGCAAATGGGAAAGACTCTGCGTCTCTTTAGGATCCTGGGGGGCTCACCATAAGGGCACAGGGTTAGGCTGTGCCCTGACATACACTCCTCTGTGTACTGCATCAGCACACAGTGTCCTTCATTAACATGGCCCTGAGCTTCTCCCAGAATGGGTGGCCTGCACTCTTCAGTGCTCAGAGGAAGCTCTATGCAGACTTGATCTTGGAGAACAACCAGTTTCTGCAGCTTAGGTGAGAAATGACTTGTGGCCACCTGTGGTATACAGACCCATGGGAGGACCTAGGAGTCAGGCCAGGAATCTGAGTTCAACAGGGGAGAAGATTCTTCAGAACCCCAAGAACAAACACCTCCCTACTGTTCTACACCCCCAGTCCCTGACTTTATTAGATGACTCCAAATTTATTGTAGTTTTAAATGTCATTTCACAATCCTGAGAGATACTATTTTGTGTCGAGTGTTTGCTTTGGCTGATGTGCTCTAGGTTTCATTCTGACTCTATGTTGGTCTCCTGACCCTGCCTGGCATTAGCCTTAAGCACAAGCCAGGAGACAGCTCTGACCACAGTAAGGTGGGGCAAAAAATCTACCCCAAATAACTCAGTTAATTTTTGTAGGAGGCTCATGGATACCCCTCGCTACGCTCCAGGCTTGCTCCAGACTTTGGCCTCAGAATAACTCCTTACGTTAGGGGTTCAGTAATAATGTTATTGGGGTGCTAGTGATCAAACGTGGTCACCCTTGTGCATGGTGATTTCCTCCACTGTATACTATTGTCCCAACCCTCGCCGAGTCCAACTGCATGTGAGCTAGCACGACTTAAGTTTTATTTATGATTCGTCAAGGGTCTTCTGGCATCAGCTTTTCCCAATCTTTCTTGGGGATTGTGGGTTGGGGGATCAATTCTGAGGCTCCTGCATGCAAACCACATTCCCCAATGCACTGTATTGTTTCCTGGACATCAAGTTGACTTTTGTTTGTTTCTTTTGGGGCTACCCCCAGCAGTACTCTGCCTTCCTACTGGCTCTGCCTGAAGAATAACCCCTGGCTGGTGTTGGGGATCAAGCAATCATTGCCCCTGTGTGAAGAAAATGCCCTCTCCACGGTATTATCACTAAAGCTCCTACTTTATTTTTCTATTTTAGCTATACTCTGTGGCAGTTAGGGGCTTTCACTAAGAAATTGGTTCTGTCAGGTCTAGGGAATGCAGGGATAAAACCTAGGTTGGTCCCATGCAAGGCAAAAACCTACCCACTGTGCTATCACTCTGGCCCCATCCAGTCCCAACTTTTTCAGATATCCTTGGGCCTTGCCATCCTTGGTGTACTTGGGTTTACTTCTGGTACTGTAGTCTGTGCAAACTCTTTTAGAGGGACTCAGGGAGCTGCAGAGGGTGATAGGACCAAATGCACATTGCCTTGTGCAATCTCAGCAGCTTCACTTGCCCTCCATATTTCTGTCCCCCTCAATTGGACTCTTTCATTTAAACCTA
>PVKC010028200.1:0-15520 GCA_004027635.1 Crocidura indochinensis
TTTGACCACCTTATGTCAAATGAGTGTCAGCAAATATTTCTCCAATTTTGTGGTATACATTTTTTCTGGCTATTTTTATTGCAGAAGTATCTTAATTTGATGCACCCTCACTAATTTATATATGCACTCATTTGCCTAGAAAATGTCACTAAGTCATTGTAGTCATCTCTAGGTTCCATGTCATTAAATATTCTCCCTATATTTTCCATAACACAATGTATGAAGTCAGGTATTATATTGAGGTCTTTAATCCGTTTCTTTTTTGTTTGGTTGGTTTTTGGGCCAAACCCAGTGACCTTTAGGGGTTACTCTTGGCTGTGCACTCAGAAATTGCTCCTGGAGATGAAGTCATGAAATGTTCCTATACATGAATGTACATGGAATCTATTATGCTGAGTGAAATAAGTCAAAGAGAGAGAGAAAAACACAGAATGGTATCACTCATCTATGGGTTTTAAGAAAAATGAAAGACATTCTTGCAATAATAATTTTAGACATAAAAGATAAAAGCTGGAAGTTCCAGTTCACCTCATGAAGCTCACCACAAAGAGTGAAGAGTTCAGTTAGAGAAATAACTACATTTTGAACTGTCCTAATAATGAGAATGTATGAGGGAAATGGAGAGCCTGTCTATAGTACAGGCGGGGGTTGGGTGGGGAGGAGGGAGATTTGGGACAATGGTGATGGGAACGTTGCACTGGTGATGGGTGTTGTTCTTTACATGACTGAAACCCAAATACAATCATGTATGTAATAATCAAAGTGTTTAAATAAAATATAAAAAAAAGAAATTGCTCCTGGTTTGGGGACCATATGGGATACAAGGGTCGAACCCAGGTCCATCCTGGGTCAGCTGCGTGCAAGGCAAACACCCTACTGCTATGTTATTGCTCTGGTCACTCTTTAATCCATTTCTAATTGATCTATTCACTGTTTGAGATAGGGATCTGAGTTTATTTTTCCCATGGAAGTGGCAAAATTCTCCAATACAATTTTTTGAAAAGACTTTTCAAGCTTCACTTTATATTCAATCCCTTTGTTGAAGAAGACCTGGAAATATACCTGAGTATTTATTTTGGGGCTATTATTTCTAATCCACTGGACTTAGTGTCCTTATTTCAAGTACCACATTGTCTTCATTACTAGAAAAAATATACCTAGATTTTGGAAGAATGGAACATTAATTTGCTATTGGTGGAACTGTTAATTGATTTAAACTTTAAGTAAAACAATAAGGACACTTTTTAGAAGATGAGTAATTGAGTTGCAATATAACCAAGCAGTTTCATTTCTTAACTTCTACCCAGTCTCCGAAAATTATATTCAAGAAAATATACAAAAATTATGAAAAGTAGAATTTAAACTCCTATTTTCATTATAGCACTCAATAAGCCAAATCTGAAAACTACCCAAATGTTCAAGAGCAGATGACTGGATAAATAAATTATGGTACATAGACAAAACACTATTTGGCTATAAGAAAAGATAAAATCATGCAATTTGCTCCTGTCTAGATAGAACTTGGAGCTATGCTGTATAAACTTAGCCAGAGGAGGAGGAATATATTCAAAATGATCTCTCAAATGAGGAATACAAAGAAGCACCATGAGGAAATAAATGTCTAGGCAACAGGAACTGAGAGCTGATCTATAGAACATAGATTACCATGACAGGGAAATGAGTTGGGGGATGGTATTCTGAGAGTGGTGGAAAGAAATGGAAATACTAGTGGATGATGTAGAATTGGAAAGTTGTTCATGAACCCCTATTTACAGTATTATAAAGCTCAGTGACTAAAATAAATTTTAATAATACTTTAGTTAAGCATTATAGTTGAAAAATTGTACATGATTGAGTTTCAGTCATATGCCTATATTGTATACAGACCCTGTTATATATTTCACTTCTCCCCTCCCCATTCAGAACTCCTTCTATACTCTCATTCTCTCAATCCTTATCTGCTATCTCTCCCTATTTGAACCTCTTCACCCTCATTTTTCAACTCCTTAGGAACTGAGACTGTCCACCTACCCCAGTAAGCTATAACCTGACTCTCAAAGTGAAAGGACACCCTCTCAACCTCTCATCTTTAGCCCCAGAAAGAAGCTGCAACCACCACTCCCTCAGACTCATTCTATGCAGCCCTTTTTCTCCCATCCACCCCCAATGTGGACTGTTGCATGCTATGGAACTCAACTCCAGAAGGACCACCAGCTCGAGGACACTACCTGATCCCTGACAGCTACAAACCATTTCTCAGACCCAATAAGACCACGGAGTGGAAAGAAATGTGCCCTGAACCTCATTCTCCCACACACACACACAAGCCATTCTCAAAAGAGATATCTATATCAATAATAATATCTATAATAATGGGGGTATCTATATTTTCTTTGCATGTTTAATTCCTTAATAGTCATGACTCTTAGTTCGTTTGTTTCCAAATGTAAAGGTAGCTGAATCCATCCGTTTTCGCTTTTATTTTTTTCTATATTTTTTATTTGGTTCTGCTTAGTACAAAATTCTAGTAGAAAAACCTGCTTGATACGTGGAAGCAGAGATCAACAGATGAGAATACATTAAACTGAGAAGCTTCAGCACCTCAAAAGAAATAGTGCCCAGGATACAAGAGCCACCCACCGAGTGGGAGAAACTATTCACCCAATACCCATCAGACAAGGGGCTAATATCCAAAATATACAGGGCACTGACAGAACTTTACAAGAAAAAAACATCTAATCCCATTAAAAAAGGGAGAGAAGAAATGAACAGTCGCTTTGATAAAAAAAAGAAATACAAATGGCCAAAAGGTACATGAAAAAATGCTCCACATCACTAATCATCAGGGAGATGCAAATCAAAACAACTATGAGGTACCACCTCACACCACAGAGAATGGCACACATCACAAAGAATGAGAAAATACAGTGTTGGCGGGGATGTGGAGAGAAAGGAACTCTTATCCACTGCTGGTGGGAATGCCATCTAGTACAACCTCTATGGAAAGTGATATGGAGATTCCTCCAAAAACTGGAAATTGAGCTCCCATTCGACCCAGCTATTCCACTCCTAGGGTTCTACCCTAGGAACAAAAGAATACAATACAAAAATCACCCTTTCTCACACCTATATTTATTGCAGCACTATTCACAATAGCCAGGCTCTGGAAACATCCAAGATGCCCTACAACAGATGAATGGCTAAAAAACTCTGATACATATACACTGGAATATTATTCCGCCATCAGGACAGATGAAGCCATGAAATTTTCCTATGCATGTATGTATATGGAATCTATCATGATGAGTGAAATAAGTCAGAGGGAGAGAGAGATGCAGAATAGTCTCACTCATATATGGGTTTTAAGAAAAATAAGTCATTTTTTCAACAATCATGAGACAATGAGAGGAGGGCTGGAACTTCCAGCTCACTCCATGAAGCTCACCACAAAGAGTGGTGAGTGAATTCATAGAAATAGCTACACTGAGAACTACTATAACCATGTGAATGAATGAGGAAACTGGAAAGCCTGTTGAGAGTACAGGTGGGTGTGGGGTGGGATGGAGGGAGATTTGGGACATTGCACTGGTGGGGGGGGATGTTCTTTACATGACTTAAACCTAATCACAATAAAATATGTAATCAAGATGCTTAAATAAAGATATTATAAAAAAAGAAAAGTCTGTTTGAGATAAGAGCTCAGGTCAAAACTAGGACACATAGATTGAATAGCTTGTCATTTTTACCCCCAAATGGACCAATATTATAAAATTGCATTGTTCCTTTTTGCATAGGCCCACTAAAATGGGAAAACCTTATATATAGAAACAAGTTCTTATCTACTAGGGATAAAAAACCCATAAATTTTATAATCCAGGGCACCTTCTACCCTGAACATTTGTCATCGGGACTCGACATAGACCTCTTGTGATCAGGCATTGACTACGCAACCTCAAACCCAGGATCCCAAACCTTAAAACTGACACAATTCCCTACAACTGTACCAGGGATCAAATCCCCCCTGGGGGAGTCCCTAATACTGCTCTAGAACCGACATGCACCATGGTAGGTCCATAAGACACCCTGAAAATGAGGAAACAACTTGGTCTAAGGGCAGGTTTCCCTAACTCACCATATAATGGTGAGATGAAATCAGAAGACACTCCAATCTAGGATCTGTGCAAAAACCAAGATCACTAATTACAGAAAAATGATTACCACTGCTGCCACTGAGCAGAACTTTATCTGGGACCATAAAGAAAGACTCTATCCTACACTTCATCCTAGGATATGTGCAAAAACCAAGCTCTCTAATTACAGAGGACTAACATTGACAACCACGACTGAACAGAACTTTTTCTGGCACTATAAATAAGGACTTTGGGGTTTGACAATGAACATGTTGGAGTCTGTCCTCAGTCTCATGACAGTATGCTTCAAGGGTGGAGACACCCTGTATCTCTTAGGCCAAAAGAATTTCCTTTTAATTTCCCTAATATTTACTGTGCCTGTGCAACAACAACAACAACAACAACAACAACAAAGTTGCCATATCAGCCTTCCTCTTTTCTTTTTGTTTCTTTTTTTCCTTCTTTTAGTTTTATTTATATGTATATTTTCTAGACAGGGGAGCCTGCCTTTTTTTTTCTTAACAGAACCACAGAATATGACTCATCTTGTTCATCTCATACTTCTATGTCTCCCTACAGATTGAGAAAACAAAAGTAGATGGTACCCAGGGGCTAAATGGTTTCAGAAGCATTGAGTGGAAATAAAAAATAATCAGACCTAACTACCCAAACCAAAGTCAATGATAACAAAATCAAAAGACCCAAACTACAACAAACTATACACAAAAGGGGCCTGTTATACTAGCAGTTCAGGTGCCTAAGGCTGGAGTTATGGGATGCATGCTGGGAAAATGACAGAGAGAGGTCAACACTGGTGGTGGGAATTGCCCTAATTCACTGTCACTATGTTCCTTAAATATAACTGTGAATGACTTGTAATTCACATTGGTCTCAGTAAAAAGTAAAAACTGAGTTATTCTTTGAGCTCATTTATTTGCTCATTTTTTAATTATAATTACATTTGCTCATTCTTGATTGCTTAATTTCTCTGGCTAGTGCCTCCTTTATTTCTGTTGCTAAAGCATTTAATGTTGGTTTTAGGTTCTCATTGAATAGATTCAAGTATTTTGATAGGCTTGGAGATTTGCCTATGTTTCTCTTCCTATCTGCACTTGATTTGACCTCCATTGTTTCCCTGTTGTTCTTTGCACTTTGTGGGTCAGAATATGAAGTTTGTGAAGTTTCAGGTTCCCTGCTATTTAAGAAAATGATCTATTGAATTGATTATACAAAAGGGGCTTACTAATCTATATGCCTTCAGGTTATTTTCCTAACCATACAGTGTTATTTGAGTATGCTTACAAAAACTGCTGAGACTGTACTGTCAGTGGAAGAAGTGCTGGGGTCCATCTCTCTGGAAATAGAAGATAGAAATTGGAATGTCTTTGTATGAATTTGCTAGCAATTCTGTGACATTTTGGGATGAAAAAATAGATGGACAACAGAACTGGAGATTTGGGGGGTCTAGAAAAGAGAATGACTCAAGTAGCAGGCAGGGGTAGTATAAGAGCATAGACATTCAGCTCCTGATTTTGTTATTAAGAAAATCATTAAAAATAAAATTGAGGGGTTTTTTTTTCAGAGCTAATATTTATTGTCATTTTCAGTACTCCCGTGCTTTACTGCTCTGTATCTCTGTATCTGTCTCTACCAGCAGCACTGTTTAATTGCTGAATTTTCCTACACATTGGCTTAAGAGGAAACTGTACTGGGATTTCACACTTAAGGAGCAGTAAGAAGACATAACTAGAAATTGACTAAAAGCTAAGCCTGTTTGTGTTTTGGAATTAGAAAAATCTCTCTTAGTTATTTAAGCACTTTACTTTTATGAGAAAGATTTAAAAACAAAGAGGGATGCATGTTCTATTTAGTCACTCTGTCATGAGCTCAATCACTTTAATGTGGCAGACCAAGGACACTCAGAGTAAATAACTAGATGTATTCAGACATCTTAAAAATATTTGTGACCACATAATTTCTCTATACCTTAAGCCAGATTCTCTTATTTTTGAGTCTTGTTAACTTTTGAATTATTGTTAATAAGCCAGCTATTTGAAACGGTACATAAGTGATAATGCAAAACAGTTGTAGGTTTCAGCCTAGAAATATGATTGATGGAAAAGCTGTCAGTTTTGCTTTCTATTACAATGTGGCAGGAATGTGCCTGCTTAAATGGGATTCATTAATAGCTTTACAATGACTAAGAGATTAACCACACAGTAATTTAGAACTTGTGCAGATCTTTATGAAGAAGAACTTGTGCATATCTCTATGGAGGAGATAAAAGAGTTTTTTAGGAACGTGTTGATAACTTGGATATTTCTTAAATAGCATTACTCTCATATCTGGAATCAAATAAAAAATATAACTAAATAAAATCCTATACAAATCCAAATCTCAGACTATACTAAAATATAACCTATCTTATGTATATTTCAAATTACTGAGCAGAATGAACTATCCCCATTATTGAAAAGCACAAAAGAAAAAAATTGTAGCAGTGGTAGATGAATAGGTGGTGCAGAACATTATTCTCTTTCTTCTAGAAGAATAAACTGCTGAAATTTTGTTCCTAGTGGTGAATTATTAAATTATGTAATATATTCCATTATTTGGTAAATTCACTGTAATGGAACTTTTTAGTTATATGGAAGCAATGCTTCCACTACGCTGTCTCCTAATATTCTGAATGAACTGCATAATTGGACATGTTTAACTGTGGTTTAAATTTTATTTACTTTTTTGTAAAACTTCTTTATTTAAATACAATAATTACAAGCATGATTGTAGTTGGGTTTCAGTCATAAACAGAACACCCCCCTTCACCATGCAACATTCCCACCAACAATTTCCCCCCCCCCTTCCCAACCTCCTACTATATTCAACACAGGCATTCTACTTCTTTCACTCATTAAGCTTGTCAAGATATTTGCTAGTGTAGTTATTTCCCTAACTTCACCACTACTCTTTGTGGTGAACTTCATCTCGTGAGCTGGTCCTTCTGGCCCTTGTATCAATTGTCTCTGGGCATTATTACAATTTTCTTAAAAACCCATAGATGAGACTATTCTGTATCTATCTCTCTCCCTCTGGTTTATTTCACTCAGCATAATAGATTCCATGTACATCCATGTATAAGAAAATTTCATGACTTCATCTCTCCTGACAGCTGTATAATATTCCATTGTGTATATGTACCACAGTTTCTTTAGCCATTCATTGCCATGCCATGCATAAGGCACCTCCGTTTAAGGGGAATTCAGCAGGCCCACTAGATGCAATCCTAGAATTTACCTAGAGTGGAGAGCAAGAATCACCCCATGGGTTTCCTCAAAAGACCCGCTGAGAGAGCTCTTGCCCTGCATGGAGAGTTGAGGAATTCCTGAAGAGATACTTCTAAAATTCATGTCTTGGTACTGACATTACATTTCCTTTCATTTATTTGGCTTTAATATTATTTCTCCCTTGTAAATTTACAAGCCAAAATAGGGTCTCTATCACTTAGATTAAGGATATTTGTTATTAGGAAATCAGGCTTCAGCTAATCCCTTAATTTACATTAGTAACAACACCTAGGGCCAGGAACTACTTTGATATGAAAGAAATTAGCCTTCCTTTTATCCTCTGGCTCCTAACTGAACTCTATTCTATTCCAAGATTACAAACTACCTAAAACCATGTTTATTTTTTTAAGATCAAACAATGTACATTGATAGTTTCTGTACTTTGCAAAGAAATATATGTGAGCATTCCTCTCATGATATGACTGTCCCTTTACCCTTTATATACTCCTAGCCTGGTAATTAAATTTTGTCTCACGTCTACCAGAAGACAAGGGTCCCCATATACAATACTTGTGTGTGGTCTGATTTTTTTCAATATTACTCCATCTGGCTGCTTCGTGCTTTCACCCACTTTTCTCTTGTGAAGAACATTTTCCCCACTAGAGTTGCTGAGATGTAAGACACCTGCAGCAATTCATCTATTGAAGGTCATCTTGATTGTTTCTGGAGTCTGGCAATTGTAAATAGTGTTGCAATGAATATAGATGTGAGGAAGGGATTTTTGAATTGTAGTTTTGTGTTCCTAGGGTACATACCATAGGAGTGGCTTAGTTGGATCATATGGGAGCTCAATTTCTAGTTTTTTGAGGAACCTCCATATTATTTTCCATAAAAGTTGGACTAGATGGCATTCCTACCAGCACTAAATAAGAATTTTTTTCTCTTCACATACCCACCAGTACTGATTGTTCTTGTTCTTTGTGATGTGTACCAGTCTCTGTGGTGTGATATGGTGCCTCATTGTTTTGATTTGCATCTCCCTGATGATTGATGATGTGGAGCATTTTTAATGTGCCTTTTGGTCATTTGTATTTTTTCTTTGAGGAAGTGTCTGTTAATTTCTTCTCCCCATTTTTGGATGGAGTTAGATTTTTCTTGTTAAGTTCTGTCAGCACCTTGTATATATTTGATATTAGCACCTTATCTAATGGGTATTGGGTGAATAATTTCTCCCATTAACTGGTTGACTCTTGTAACCTAGGCACTATTTTCTTTGAGGTGCAGAAGTTTCTCAGCTTAATGTAGTCCCATCTGTTTATCTCTGCTTCCACTTGTTTGGAGAGTGCTGTTTCCTCTTTAACAATGCCTTTAGTCTCAATGTCATGGAGTGTTTTACTTATATGTTGTTCTATATACCTGATATTTTCAGGCCTAATATCAAGGTCTTTAATCCATTTGGAGTTAACCTTTGTGCATGGTGTTGGATGGGGGTCTGAGTTTGTTTTTTTGCAAGCGGCTAACCAGTTGTGCCAACACCACTTGTTGAAAAGGCTTTCCTTGCTCCAGTTTAGATATCTCGCCCCTTTATCAAGGATTAGTTGATTGTATGTCTGAGGAACATTCTCTGAAAAGGCTGTCCTCTCTCACCACTCCTATTCAACATAGTACTGGAAGTACTTGAATAGTAATTAGGCAGCAAAAAGAATATCATGGACAACCAGATAGGAAAGGAAGAAGTCAAGCTCTCACTGTTTGTAGATGACATGATACTATATTTGGAAAACCCTAAAGACTCTGTCAAAAAGCTTCTAGAAACATTAGATTAATATAGTAAAGTGGCAGGCTACAAAATGAATACTCAAAAATCAATGGCCTTCTTATACACCAATAATGATAAGAGAAGAAATGAACATTAAAAAAACAATCCTAGGCCAGAATCCCGGCATCCCACATGGTCCCCCATTCCTGCCAGGTGCAATTTTTGTACATGGAACAGGAGTGCATAGTGCAATTTTTTTGCATAGAGTCAGCCTCTGAGCTCTGCCGGGTGTGACCAAAAAATTAAATCAAAGCAAAACAAAACAAAAAACCAATCCCATTCACATTGTTGCCACACAAATTTAAATATCTTGCAGTCAACTCGACTAAAAAGGTGAAGGATCTATACAAAGAAAACTACAAAAGAACCTATACAAAAAAAACTACAAATGCCTGCTTTAAGAAAGAATAGAAGACACAAGGAAATGGAGACACATGCCCTGCTCATGGATTGGCAGGATTAATATCATTAAAATGGCCATACTCCCAAAAGCATTGTACAGATTTAATGCAATCCCTCTAAAGATACCCATGACATCCTTTTTTTAATTTTTTAATTTGAATTCTTTTTTGTAAATATAATGTTTATTTTAATCATAGTGGCTTACATATCATTGACAATAATATTTTAGGTACATATTAGCATAAAATCAGGGGGAATTCCCATCACCAAATTATCCTCCCTCCACCTCCGTTCTGTCCTACCTCCCAAATCCTCCTCCCTCACCCCCGGGGCTGCCAGAATAAGTGGTCCTCTCTGTTTTTTAATAATTTTTATTTTGACCAACGTGAATTACAAATCTTTCACAGTAATATTTAAGGTACATAGTGACATTGAATCAGGAGTATTTCCACCACCAGTATTGCCCTCCCTCCACCCCTGTTTCTAGCATCCTCCTTCTTTGCCCCCCCCCCAGACTGCTAGTATAACTGGTCCCATCTGTATACAGTTAGTTGAAGATTGGAAGATAGCCATGACATTCTTCAAAGAATTGAATCAAACACTCCTGAAATTAATTTTGAACAATAAATATCCAAGAATAACTAAAGCAATCCTTGGGGAAAAGAATATGGGAGGCATTACTTTCCCCAATTTTAAATTGTATTACAAAGAAATAGCTATTAAAACAGCATGATATTGGAATAAAACAGATTCTCATATCAATGGAGTAGACTTAAGTATATGTATGTGGAAGTATACGTAAGTATATTAAGAATATAGTATAAATTTTTAAACAATCAGAAAATAAGGTGGTATTTTGTTTGTTTCCACACCTTTGTAGTGTATGAAATGATTGTATAAATATTTGCGTGAGAATGTATAATCTTGGGTCAGAGCAGTAGCTCATTGGTAGGGCATTTGCCTTGCACACGGCTGACTCAGGAAGAACCTCAGTTTGATCCCCAGCATCTGATATGGTAACCTAAGCCAGGAGACATTTCTGAGCACATAGCAAAAGTAACCCCTGGGTGTCGCTGGGTCTGGACCAAATACAAACAAAAAATGTATAATCTTAAGACTGCAAATATGTAGAGACAATTATTTTCTGCACTTAGCATGTGACTAATACTGAATGACTCCCTTCTTAATAGTGCATGGGTACCTTAATATGGTTGGTAAAGGATTTTCATGGTTTTTTAGTTACTGAGATAGATGGTCTTTAGCAAAATATATCAGGGCCTTCTACCTATTTTTATTGAATTTTATTTTTATTACATTTTATTGAAACAGTTAAACCCATTCATTACATATTGTTTATAGCAAGCATGTGAAAATAAAGTTCATTTGTGTGAGGAAAATAATCTTTTTATTATTTCTATGTTATTCTTGCACCATCATAGATATTTTTCTGTGCATTTTTCTACAACATATTTGTTACTTATATATAACTTGATTGTTTTCAATTCTCAGAATTTTATAGTTTCAGGGGACTTGACAGATTAGCTAAAGTTACCTTAATTAAATATAATCATCTAAAGTCTCTTTGATATTAATGAGTAAAATAGCTAAAAAATAGTTAGAAAACAAATAGTTTGACAAAAACACTACAATATCCTAAGTAACCTAGTTTTATTTCCCTGCCCCCAAAAAACCCACATTGCTTCCAAGAATAAAAATATCAGATTTTCTTCAACTTTATCAATATTTTAATATTGAATTTTTCTCAGTCTTTTTTATGTGGCAAGAATCAAAAATTTGTTATTTTCATATAATTTTCTTTTTTTAATAATCATATTAGGCGATCTCTTTTATCATTATTTTTGTGCTCATTTGTCTTTTTGTAAATTTAATATCTTTATTTCAGCACCATGATTGCAAACATGTTTACAGTTGGGTTTCAGTCATAAAAAGAGCACCTCCCTTCAGTGCA
Source organism: Crocidura indochinensis (assembly GCA_004027635.1). Taxonomy (NCBI): domain Eukaryota; kingdom Metazoa; phylum Chordata; class Mammalia; order Eulipotyphla; family Soricidae; genus Crocidura; species Crocidura indochinensis. The sequence goes on from PVKC010028200.1 coordinate 11,605, forward strand.
ACCTTTCCACTACCAATGCCCTCCATCCCCCTCTTTCCCTACCCCTTACCTGTGTTCAAGACAGGCATTCTATTTGTCTCACTCACTACCATTACCATGATAGTTGTCAGTGCAGTTATTTCTCTAACTGAATTCAACACTCTTTGTGGTACACTACATATCATGGACTGGTCTTTGCAGTCCTCATCTCTATTGTCTCTGTGTACCATTACAATAATGTCTTTTATTTTTCTTAAAACCCATAGATGACTGAGACTATTCTGTGTCTCTCTACCTTTGTCGTATTTCAGTCAACATAACAGTTTCCATGTTCATCCCTGTATAGGAAAATTTCATGACCTCATTTTTTCTGACAGCTGGAGAGTATTCCATTGTATATATGTACCAGATTCTTTAGCCACTCATCTATTGTCAGCAATCTGAGTTATTTCCAGATTCTGGCTATTGTAAATAGCGCTGCATAAATATAGGTGTTCAGAAGGCATCTGGTATTGTGCTTTTGTGTTCCTAGGGTAAATCCCTAGAAGTGGTATAACTTGATCGGATGGGAGCTCAATTTCCAGTTTTTTGAAGAATCTCCAGATTGTTTTCCATAAAGGCTTGACTAGAAGGCATTTCCACTATCAGTAAATGAAAATTCCTTTCTCCCCATATTCCCACCAGCACGGAATGTTCTTGTTCTTTGTGTTGTGTGCCTGTCTTTTATCATTTTCTATTAAACTCTTTCAGATTATATCAATTGTTTATGAGATGAACGCAAGGAAAATATTTTAAAAAATCTAACATTTATGTTCTATTATTATAGAGTTGCAGTCAATCCTAATTACAATTATACTGACTGCACTGGATTTTGTGTGATATGTTTAACTATGAAACAAGGAACTCTGCATTATTGTTTATTTTGTGCCTTATGTTCAGTTATTTTCTATCTCACCATATGCTACAAGGATAGTGGCTAACTCTTGGGTAACTTTTCATAAGATAATCTCAGTTTAAGAACTAAAATAAAAATTTCTGGGGCCCGGGAGATAGCATGGAGGTAAAGCGTTTGCCTTTCATGCAAAAAAAAGGTCATCTGTTCGAATCCCGGTGCCCCATATGGTCCCCCGTGCCTGCCAGGAGCAATTTCTGAGCATGGAGCCAGGAGTAACCCCTGAGCACTGCCAGGTGTGACCCAAAAAAAAAACAAAAAAAAAATTCTTTTAATTTTTGTTATTATTGTTGTTTTGGGGCCACACCTGGAGGCACTCGGGGGTTACTTCTGCCTTTCTATTCAGAAATCACTCCTAGGAGGTTCAAGGGACCTGGGAATGCAGAGATGTCAGGAATTGAACACTGATCAGCTATGTTGGCAAAGCAAATGGCCTAATATTGTGCTATCACTTTGGCCACAGTGGGAGTAATTTCTAATGGTTTCTTGGTAAACATCTACAATGTACTAAGTATTTAAGGAACTAAAGAGAGTGAAAAAAGAAAGAAAAATAGTTTAATGAGTGAGAAACTCTAAGAAAAAGAATACTTAGTTTCTGTTTTTTTAATTTTTTAGTCATTCTTGATATGTGAAGTTACAAAAACATAAGTTTTTATGCATATGACAATGTGAAATGGAAAAAATTATCAGTAATTGAAATTATCAATAATTGAAAATTATTATAGCAAAAACTTTTATACTCTGAGAAGTTGTGGTAGACACATCCAGTGGTGTTCTGCTGATTAAGATTATAAAATATAAAGAACCACATGTTTGGTGAGGCTGCCCCAGACACTTTATTTTCTAACTCCTTTGACTGACAGATTTGATGATGCAGGGTAGTGTAGAAATAACACACAGCAGTCAGATAAGATAGATATTCATCAGTGTCAGTTCACTTATTTCTCAGGCTTTTCTCTGCAATGAATCTCTCTGCCATGTTCTCATTTTTGCCAAGCTCTCCCTGTGCTACCTATTCCATATCTCTCCTCACTAGCTCTCTCCCCTCAAAGCCAGCACTTTTTTTCTTTATTTTAAAACAGCCCACTTCATCCCAGGTGTGAGAGGGTCTGATCATCCAAGTGGGATTAACATCTCAAAAGAAAGTTTAGGTAAAAGAGAAGTTTAGGAGGAAGTTTAGGAGGAAGGGTTACAGTGTTCAGAGTTTGTTTTTCATTCTGTTGTCAGGGAGCACTCCTGGAAATACTCAGGACCATATGCTGTGTCAGGAATGGATCTGGATCAGTTTAATAAAAGGCAAGTTCTTTGTTCACTGATACTACTATTTCAATGATCCAGAGTTTTCATAGTTGTATCATTGCTTTCAGTTAATCTACAGAGCAAAGACTGAAATATTATATTATTGAAGATAAATTTATTAGACTTAAACATATAATTTAAGAAATTATAAAAAACAATTTAAAACATAAATTAGTTATGTTAAAACATAAATTTAAAACATAAACTTTAATAAGAAAACATTTTATTTAGTCATTGATGCAGCTAAAAATATTATTCACAGTAAATCAAAACCACTCCCTGATATTCCTTAAGCAAATATACAGTTTGCTTGTTTTTAAGAAAAATATATAGCAAGTGAAACATATTTAGTCTGTTCCAGATTATTTTCAAAAATATATACAAATACTTATTTAAGTAAGACACATAGAAGGGCTTAATGGTAGTACAGAGTAAGCCACTTGTCTTGTTGACTGCCTAACTGAATCAATTTTAGGCGTCCCTACTGTTCACTGAGCAGTCAGAATGAAACCTGTGCACAGAACCAAAAGTTAGTCACAACTGGAATCCAAAGTTGTCTAACCTCACAATCCATGTTTTGAATCATAGCAATGAAAAAACTTCAATATATTTTACCCTCTTGCAAAAAAAAAAATAGTATGCTGACCATTTTCAGCTCCTGAGAAAATTGCTTTGAAGCTTACACTCTTTTTTTTATTTAAACAACTTGATTACATGCATGATTGTGTTTGGGTTTCAGTCATGTAAAGAACACCACCCATCACCAGTGCAACATTCCCATCACCAATGTCCCAAATCTCCCTTCTCCCCACCCCACCCCCGCCTGTACCCTAGACATGATTTCTATTTTCCTCGTACATTCTCATTATTAGGATAGTTCAAAGCATAGTTATTTCTCTAACTAAACTCATCCCTGTTTGTGGTGAGCTTCATGAGGTGAGCTGTAACTTCCAGTTCTTTTCTCTTTTGTGTCTGAAAATTATTATTTCTAAGATGTCTTTCATTTTTCTTAAAACCCATAGATGAGTGAGACCATTCTGTGTCTTTCTCTCTCACTCTCTGACTTATTTCACTTAGCATAATAGATTCCATGTACATCTATGTATAGGGAAATTTCATAATTCATCTCTCCTAACAGCTGCATACTATTCCATTGTGTATATGTACACAGTATTCTTTAGCCATTCATCTGTTGAAGGTTATCTTGGCTGTTTCCAGAGTCTTGCTATGGCAAATAGTGCTGCAATGAATATAGGTGTAAGGAAGGGATTTTTGTATTGTATTTTTGTGTTCCTATGGTATATCCCTAGGAGTGGTAGAACTGGGTTGTAAGGGAGCTCAATTTCCAGTTTTTGGAGGAATCTCCACATGGCTTTCCATAAAGGTTGAACTAGACGGTATTCCCACCAGCAGTGGATAAGAGTTCCATTCTCTTCTCATCCCCGCCAACACTGCTTGTTCTCATTATTTGTGATGTGTGTCAATCTCTGGGGTGTGAGGTGGTACCTCATAGTTGTTTTGATTTGCATCTCCCTGATGATTAGTGATGTGCAGCATTTTTTCATGTGCCTTTGGCCATTTTTATTTTTTCTTTGTCAAAGTGTCTGTCCATTTCTTCTCCCCATTTTTTGATGGGATTAGATGTTTTTTCTTGTAAAGTTCTGTCAGTGCCTTGTATATTTTGGA
>PVKC010028201.1:0-15416 GCA_004027635.1 Crocidura indochinensis
TAAAGCCTTTGAAAGAAACTGATAGGAGTTATTTTTGGAGAGATTACAAATTAGATATGACTGCTTTCTTCAAGTAAAATACTTTAATCTCTTCTGGAATAAATTTAAGTTATAAAGCATGAAAATTTTCAATTATTTAAAAGCTGAAGAAGGTTCCGATTCAGGGGATGTTATAGAATGATAGATTTGGATACTTATTAGGACACTGTTGGCTTCTTCTCCAACTATATATATATATATATATATATATATATATATATATATATATATATATATAATTAAGCATAGACATCAACTAATGAAAATGTTCTTATAAAATGAGTTTTCACAACATCTCAGTACTTGCATCTTGAAATAATAAAAATGGTATTTGCTTATTATCATTCAAATATAAAATTAGGAAATATTCTCAGTGAAGTGAAAATAAGCCATTTATCTACTGTTCAAATCGCTTTTGCTTTTTGACAAAGAAGTCAGTTTTAATAAGCTAGCAAATTACCTAGTAAACTATTTTCTTGGAAAATGTGCATTCTGTCATTTTGATAATTTGTTTTTTCTCTGTAATTAAAAATCACATTTCTACCCTAAATTTGTTTTAGGAAATAAACAAAGAATATGAACACATTTTGCAAGCCACCCAAGTCTAAATACTTAGAAACACAGATGAAAGAATACCCACATCTGCTTTCCACTCCTGTGACTGTTGCAGTCAAATAGCTATCTCTTAATTTCAATTTATATCTCCAAATGAGATTGTTTTATTTGACTTCTACAGTACTTTGTTTTCTAGAGCCTTCCCTTATTTCTGGACTCCATCATCACTTCCCATTATGCACAATTACCCCTCTCTCCCAATTTCTTGGCATTTATCAACATACCATTGGATTCATAAGATCAGCAATATCTATTAGATTTTAAGTACTGAAATTTTTTTTTTGTGGTTTTTGGGTCACACCCGGCAGTGCTCAGGGGTTACTCCTGGCTCCATGCTCAGAAATTGCTCCTGGCAGGCACGGGGGACCATATGGGGCACCGGGATTCCAACCGATGACCTTTTGCATGAAAAGCAAACGCCTTACCTCCATGCTATCTCCCGGACCCCTGAAATTTTTTTAACTACTAAAGTAATTATTTCCTATAATAAAAAGTTAGGACAGCAAAAAAAGTACTGAGTAAAGGTCATCTTCAGCAGTGCCTGAAGTTTCTTATCTCTAATTAAAAATTTTACTTTATGAAAGTCTAGTTCTTGAAGAGACATTATAAATGATATGTTATAGTTGTAAATATACTTTCTAATTAAGAAAAAAACATGCATAGGCTGAAGATATAGCTCAGAGGACTGAATTGAATACAGGCTTTGCATGCAGGAGGCGAGGCCTGGTTTAGATCCCAACACTGCATGGTCCTCTGAGAACCACCTGGAGAGACTCACATTCACATAGCTGAGCTCCGAACAAAAAACCCATATAAAAAGAAGAAATAGAAACAATATTGTTCCACAATTCCTAAAAATGATGACTAATGTCATCATGTAAATAAAAAAATTTAAAGGAGTGCTCTCTACAAACTGCTACTTTATAAGACATGAACTGAATTAGTAGTTAAATGAGCACAGAAATGAATGTACATTTTCAAGAAACATGATAGGATTGTGAATAGCCAAGTGCAAGCATTCACATAAATTTGGCTTTTTTATTCTACTCTAGAGATATTAATGAGAATATAGGTTGACTTTTGTACATCTCTGAGTTGTGACCTTATAAATTTGATTGGAGATAGTGATAAAAAGGAAGAAAATTAAAATGCTCTCAATGTATAGCAATGTCAAACATGTTGTTTCTACATCTATTTTGTTTGATAATTTCCAATGGGTTATGCTAACATCAAATAGCTGGTTAGGAACTAAAATACTTGAAAATTAATTGTAATAAATAGTTGTTGAGCTGGAGCAATAGCACAATGGTAGGGGATTTGCCTTGCATGTAGCCATCCAGGACGGACTTGGTTCAATTTCCAGTATTCCATATGGTCTCTCTAGCCAGGAGCAATTTCTGAGCCCATAGCCAAGAATAACACCTGAGCATCACCGGGTGTGGTTCCCAAACAAAACAAAACAAACAAATAAGAAGTAGGTGTAATATTTTAGGCCCAGATATTTGTTCTGTTTGGACAGACTGACTAAATTCTTTTTGTAACATCTTTTTTTAAAAAATAATACTGGTTATATTCAGTGTTTATATAAAGAGTAAAGAATTTGGAGGCTGGAGTAGTAGTACATTGGATAGGGCATTTGCCTTGAATGTAGCTGTCCTGGGTTAAATCCCAAGCACCCCAGATGGTACCCCAAGCACTTCCAGGAATGGTACCTGAGCGCAAAGTCAGGAGCGAATCCTGAGCATAACGGCATGGTCCCCAAATAAAACAAAAACTTTATATTTATTTTTTAATAAAATGAAGTAGGAAAGAAATTTTTATATTTGATTTTGGATATAAGTAGTATGATAGTTCCTCAAATTATATCTTAGCTCAATGACATTTCATTTTATATTGTTTCATTTTCAAGTTGATCAGAGGGAAAAAAATCCTGGCTGATACTTAAGGAAATGGAATTATCAAAGGGTCTCATTTCTCATATGTAATGTTGCCTAAAATTAAAGAACCTATCTTAAATACTTATTATAGGGATAAGTTGTTTAAGGACCATGTGTATTCTTACATGTATATGTGTCACACAAATACATACAAAACATAAAATCAACATATTTCTCTGTCTCGTTCTTTGTTTCTCAGATAATGTATCAGCTTAGATGAATAGAAGATTCCCCACCAGAGAATTCTTGGGAAAAATATCTACTAATACAATTGTTCCTCATCAAATGTTTCTAAAATATTTAAAAATTCCTTATATTCAACAATGATAGCACAATGAAGGCAAATTTGGGGGGGGGGAGAGAAAATGCCTATATAAAGTAGAAAAGCTACAGCTAAAAATCATAGTACATCAAAAAATTTTTCAAGAATAATTTCCATTTACCTGATAGTTTTTTCATTAAAAATGATAAAATATTTAAAAAGCTAAATCATAACATTCAATTAATCTCTTTAGAGTTTCATCAATTTACCAAAAATTGGAAAAGTCTTTTTTTTCAGCTCTAACATCCTGATTTTAGTTAATGTAAGATGATGTTAAAATGTGTCCTACTGTTTTGTTCAAATGGTTATATAAAAAGTGATTTATAGTTGTGAAGTCTTATGAAATAACTTTTAATTTATAGATAACAATGGTAGTGCCAATGAAACTAAGAACTACCCAACAATACCAACCCATTGGAGTATCCAAGTAGTCATTACTTCAAAACTTCTCTAATCATCAAATATTTTGTGTGATTCAGGTTTATGGGTTGCCAATCTCTATCCCTGGAAATTGTACTCTACTATTTATAGTGTAAACTCAGAAAGCTTGCTTTTATGGTCTTGTTATCTTTTATTTTGGGGCACACTTGGCAGTGCTCAAGGGTTATTCTTGAATTACACCTGGTGAGCTCAGGTAACCCATATGGGATGCTCACGATCAAACCCAGGTTAGGCAAATGCCCTAACCCATTGTGATATTACTCTGACCCCAATAATTCTCTTTATAAGAGTTATTAAGATTGATTTGTAATTAAAAATAGGAAACACAGCTTGTATATAAAACTATTTAGGATAGAGTTATAAACAGGACAAATATGATGTTTAGTTCACAGACTATTCAGTGTTCTACAGCAGCATCTTCCTCAGAGTCCATTTTATGTCACAATCCACCTTTCTAGTGTTTCTTCCTTCAAGGTAAAAAGCTTATATTAGCAACTATCACCACAGTCGACTAGATTACTTTCTCTAATAGAATTCATATGTGAAAGAATAGTTTTAAAAGACACAAGAATTAAAACAGTGGATTTATAGCCCTTACACATAATCTGCACCAACAGTACATTTAATTGAGCTCAATTTCTGGAATCTTCCATTGTAAATTATGAAGCTGTTCATTGCTTTGCAACAGTATTGGGCCTTTTAAGGCAATTTTAGATTTTAAAGATCACTCATTTTATCATAAATCATAGTGTACAAGGAAGTGAAATTACTTAAATAATTAGGATATATCAGAAGTCTTGTTTAATATTTTTTTGCCATAAGAATGTTTTATCTTTCTGATAGTAAGACAGAATATTTTATAGAATTACCATCCAACATATAATTTGTTATATAGAGACAAAGGAAACCAAAATTTCTTCTTCCATATATAATTCCAAGAACTTTAATATTCATAATTTTGTCAGTTCTCAATAGATTTTATGTGCTCGCTGTAGGCAAACTGTGACCAAAATACATTTTTGTACCTTACTCAGAGATGTCAAAGTTTGGTTTAAGGCTTTTAAATGTAGCACACTATCAGAAATGTATTGGAAATCAACTCTCAATGAATTATCATTCCTAAAACTCTGTATTAAATAAAAAAGTGAATCAGTCCTTTTTCTACTAATTTTAAGGAAAAGGTTAAAATTTGGGAAAATTAAATGACTTACCTCAAAATATGTTTGATGCCAAGTAGTATAAGTAAAAACTTACAATTTTAACAAAACAACATTCAATACAAATGAATTTATTTTTGTATTCCTTTATATTTAAGGAATGCTTGTTACTAAAATCAATAAATTGAAATAATTGTGTAATCACATTTGTAAGGCAGTCCTGCAATTCTGACTGAGGGTAACTATATAACTAAAGCCATAATGGACTACCAAATGACATATAAAATGTTATGTGAACATTTGATTTTGCTTTAGAGGCTGACCTGTTAAAAGTGTAAAATATGGGGACAAAAAAGTGTAAAATATGAATTGTTTAAAGGAGTGAATAAAGGGATCAGTGGTTTTAGTCTAATCTTAATGGATTAAGAAACAATCATATTATGGAAATCTGTAATATTATCTATGTGTATAATTCTTATTTTCAATGTATTTGGGACCATGGAGTGGTGAGTTAATATGTGTATCTCAATACTTTAACTGGATACCTATTAAAAGGTATAGAAAATATAAACAGCACTGTATAGTTTCAAAAATGTTAAATAGACACAAAGAATATAAGGTATGCATGTTATAATTTCAATGTCAACACTAACACATAGGTTTTTTTTCTTATTTAACTAAATACATACTAGAGTGCTTCCTATTTCAATACATGCACTTAAAACACATGGCCATGCACATAACCTTGCTGTCTGCCTTGAGCAAGTAAGTCAGAATATACAATATAGTACATTGTTTCAATCAAATCATATTGTCAAATTAATGATGGGATTAAAAGTTCTGTTCTAAGAAATAAAAATACAGAAAAATAATGATTCCAAAGATTAAAAACACTGAAGACTGATGGGAAGTTGAGATTTCAATTGTCTCAGTGATCTTGAAAGATACAGTAATAGTTATAAACAATCAGTAGGTTCTGTTTGGCAAATGGGACTTTTGAAATCTTAGCAATTCAGGCTAGAGATTTAAACCATCGAAACTTCAGATCGCAGAGCAATTGTATATCTGTGAGCAGTTCTTTGCAAGGCAGGAGGTGCTGATGGAGATCTTGATGCCCATCTGGAAGGGAGACGACGGTTAGCTGGTCTAGCAGGTCGGGAAAATCCTTTTCCATGTGAGGATTTCATCGTTATGGATTCCTATGACCAAATGAAGATATTCATTTCATTGTGCAGGCAACAGAAATAGGCTCAAAAAATAGGAAGTCAACTACTACATTAATGTATTATATATATAAGCAAGAAAAATACCTAATACTGAGAGTTTACATATATTAACATTTGTAATCTTAGTTGTAGCAGAGCAATTTATCTGAAAATAGAATTTAATAAAGATTTCCACAAAATATTAATGTAACAGGCAGTTATAACACGTGATTTTTTATATCAAATGATTAGTTCTGGAATCAAGCATTCATTTAGATAATCTTGATATGAATTTATGAAACTAAAGATATATTATAGAATAATTTTAGGTTGTTTTGCTATTATGTTAAAAATAAAAACTAGCTTGTTTATATTAAATATCACACTTCTAGAGATCGTAAGCAAAAATCAAGACAAAAACATAAAGTGAGAAATCCAATACTTAAGAACTTTGAAAATTTAATGAATAAGTACACTAAGAACTTGGGGTGGAGAGAGAGCATGGAGGTAGGACATTTGCCTTGTATGCAGAAGGACGGTGGTTTGAATCCCAGCATCTCATATGGTCCCCTGAGCCTGCTAGGAGTGATTACTGAGCATAGAGCCAGGAGTAACCCCTGAATGCTATTGGGTGTGGCCCAGAAACCCAAAAAAACAAACAAAAAAAAAACAGAACAAAATATTAAGATACTGCTTTACTCTAATTACTAATACATTTGCTATCTATTTTAAGCATTTTTGGAGGACTGAATAAAGGTCTTATCTATATATCCGCATTATGTTTTACTTCTTTACTTTAAATGATGAAAATGAGATTAAAGCTACCAATAACACATTGTATTCTTACTTTTGCTTAGTTTTATTTACTTTTTTAGTAAAGTTGCTTGCTTTCAAATGAGTTGTCAATGTGGATAGACTCCATTTCTATGACAATAATATATGTTATATATAAACTTTTATATATTATGTTATGCACATATCTTTTGTTCTTTTGTAGTCTAACTTTTAAAATTTTATCCCTGGGAGTAAATTTGGTAATTTCCTAAGAAATTTGTATATTAGAGAGCCCCTTCCAAATTTCAATCAATGGTAGGGTCTGGGAATGTGATTTAGCAGTTGAGCACTTGACATACATGTGCGAAGCCTCAAATTCAATCCCCTACCCAAAATAACAAGCAAACTCTATCAATGCAAAAAAGGGAAATATTTAACTGTATTTATTGTTGTTATGTTTCAGGGATCAAGCTGATATCTTATAAATAAATATGCTGTTTTATTTCCTATTTTAAGCTACAATTATAGGTATTAAAAAACAAATAAATACCAAAGTATCTTCATCTGTAGATTAAGCTTTCTTTCCCTCTTTATTTCCTTCCTCCTTCTCTCACCTCCCCATTTTTATTTTTATTGGACTTCGGACTAAATTCAGGACGTCACACATACAAGACAAGTACTACTGTCTTGTTTTTTATTTTTTTAAATATCAGTATAACCAGTGTACTTTTTAATCCCATCACTTTTATTTATTTATTTATTTTTTTGGTTTTTGGGTCACACCCGGCAGCGCTCAGGGGTTACTCCTGGCTCCATGCTCAGAAATTGCTCCTGGCAGGCACGGGGGACCATATGGGGCGCCGGGATTCGAACCGATGACCTTTTGCATGAAAGGTAAACACCTTACCTCCATGCTATCTCCTGGGGCCCCAATCCCATCACTTTTAAAGGCTGAACTATTCTGCAAATATACTGAACAAAAAAACAAGTAGTACTTCATTTAAATAACTATACTATTGATAAATGGTAAGCATTATATAAATATTATCTTAAATGTTACTAGAATATAACATCATTTTATTCACCTTCCTTTCCTGCCTATTAACTCTACAAGTAAAATAACCCATTTAGGCAAGTTCTTTTGTTTTATTAATTATTTAAATTTTTATTCTCCTCTCCCAATTCATTTAAAGAACTAGATAAAGGTGGAATCTTGATTCCATTAAAAATAGAAGGAAGTGGGGCCCGGGAGATAGCATGGAGGTAGGGCCTTTCATGCAGAAGGTCATCAGTTCGAATCCCGGTGCCCCATATGGTCCCCCGTGCCTGCCAGGAGTAATTTCTGAGCGTGGAGCCCTGAGCGCTGCTGGGTGTGACCCAAAAACCAAAAAAATAAATAAATAAATAAATAGAAGAAAGATCATAAATTTCTGAAAGGTCTGAAACTCTGGAAGGTCTCAATTTCTGAAAACACTAAGAAAGTATCTGGTAGTGTTTTAATGATGTACTTTATTCATAGTCATATGAATAATTTGAAAAAAAAGAGCATGAATCAGGTACTTGAAATGACTGAATTCATCATACGTAATAACTAAAAATTGTAGGTATTAAAAGTATTTCCTATATATTTCTTAAAATATTAATAGTTTAAAGGATAATATATTAATCAACAGACACAAATGCACATTTAACTACTAAATTTCTTAATCCCATTCATTATATTTGCTATGTTCATTTTAGAATTTAAAAAAATTTAAGGCTCTTAAAAACTACAATTCTAAGGGCTGGAGCAATAAAACAGCAGGTAGGACATTTGCCTTGCATATATGGATTTGAGTTCAATCCCCAGCATCCCATATTGTCCCCCAAACCTGCCAGGAGCAATGTCTGAGCAAGGAGCCAGGCGTAACACCTGAGAACTGCTGTGTAAAGCCCCCCAAACAAACAGAAAAACAAACCCAACAATTAGAATTCTAAAGTTAATATGTATTTACTAAGTGTCATAAACCAAGCAGAAGCCAAAATAGGTGTCAACATACTTACTATCTACTGACTGGGCAATTACTGAACTCTTGAAAAACAAATAATTATTGAGGCTTTTTAACAGAAATGTCGTTTTCTTACCTCTGTTAATTTTTTCCTATCTATTCCTTGCATAACTTGTTGTACTCCACACATGGAAGCTATTTTTTGCTGAAGGTCTTGCTGTATTTGGGGCATTTCTAAATAATGATTTGATGTGGCCTCACCAAAGACCTCAGAATTACATTTGGTCCAATTATCCTGGAAATATTTAGAATCATGCAATGCAGATCCTGTTGATGTCTTATATGTTTTCAGTAGCTTTTCCACAACACCATAATTTGACCTGGGGTCAGCAGATCTTGGTCGGCCAGACAAATTCATGTCTGGTCTCCAGTCATACTCATGAAGCATATTCCGTTCACTGTTAGGACGTAATTGTTCCTGCATTTGTCTGACGAGGCCTGTTGTTGATTTTTTGGTGGGATTTCCAGGTGCAATTTCCTTGGACACAGGCATGCTGGCGCAGGTCTTCGAAATATCAGACACTTTGTTATTTTCTAATTTGTGACCAATGTGCATCATCATGGTATTACAGGGCTTAAGATCATCAGATGATTCAGAGTAGTTTTGATTTTGCTTCACTGCATGACAATTTCTATCTGTTCTAAATACAGTTCTGTTAAATTCATCAATCTTTGCTGCCAGTTTTTCATTCCGTGTAGTCCTTTCAAAGTCACAACTGAAATTTCTTTGGGGCCCACTGCTCTGCATCACTGAGGAACTGTAGTTATTGTTTATACAAAGATCAGGATGAAATTTAACAGGGTGGTTTGGGATCACTTTCTCAGATTTTAGCTTACTGGCAGCAGAGCAGGTTTTCTGAAACCACAATGCAGGGCTATTTTTTGACTCCATTTCAAAGTCACATGACTGTAGGCCAAGTCCAACATTTTCATTACATAGAGATCTGTTATCTCTTTTGGCTTTTGGTGTTAAAGATGAAAACTTGACATAATCTTCCGAAGTCTTCCCTTCATTTACTCCGACAGGTGTTTTATTGTCACCCAAAAGGATATGAGAACTGCAGTTCCATTCACCTTGATTCTCTTGAATTACCCAGCTTTTGTGGTCTAAATTTTCTTTCAAACTTTCATGGACTTGTTCAGGATATGAATTGGGAAAATTTCGAGAAGTGCTTCTTGGAGGAGGCAGAGGTGGAGTTTCATTTCTTTGCAGAGCACTTGTATCAATTCCACATGTTTTGATAGGACTGCTTTGGAGCACATCAGTACAGAATAGATTCTTTATATTTTGCTTATTTTCTTTTTCTAAGTTGACTGCAAGAAAGCACTGATCATTATTAATCATGCAGTCTCTATCAGGCACATTAATTTTTGGAATTTCCTGAAGAAAAGAATCTGACTTCATCCTGTATAATGATAAAATGTAATGTATTAGTCATAATTTTCTTTAAGATAATTTATTATTTATATTTTGGTTTTCAGGTCACACTTAGCAGTGCTTAAGGCTTATTCCTGGCTAATGTGCTCAAGAATCACTTCTGAAGGTACTAAGGGTACCACTGCTCAGAGTCAAATCTGAATTGGCTGCTTACAAGTAAAGTGCCTTAGTCATTGTACTATATTTTTGGGTTAATTAATGTAGTATTTTGTTGTTGTTGTTGTTGTTTTTGGGCCACACTCGGTGAGCTCAGGGGTTACTCCTGGCTATGCACTCAGAAGTCGCTCCTGCCTTGGGGGGCCATATGAGAAATTGGGGGATCGAACTGCGGTCCGTCCTAGGCTAGTGCAGGCAAAGGCAGGCACCTTAACTCCAGTGCCACCACCGTAATGTAGTGTTTTTAAAAAACAAAAGTAGGCATACGCTATTGAATTCTGCTACAGAAAAGGTCATAAGTTCCTTAAATTACATTTTATGTAGATGTATTCTTAAAAATTGCAATTCCCCTTTATTATAAGGTAAAGCTCATCTCCAAGAATTTCATTGAAGATTGTGCATACACTAACACAAACTATCTTATCAGCATCTTATTTTTTCTATTGTTTGAAATTATACCCAATTCACACTAGACTACTTAACAGCGTTTTAAAATTTTTATTGTGAACAAAATGAATTATGAATATTTCACAGTAATATTTAAGGTATACATAACAGCTTTGCTTATTATATTGATAAACCATTTTTAAGTTCTCTGTTATCATTTACTTATTACCCATTGTATATAAATTCCACAATTCATTGCCACAAGTGAACTTGTTTTCCCCTTGAATTTGAATGACATTCTAAGAGTATGACAAAAATCTAAATAAAAGTGCAATGGGGCTGAAAAACATTACACATGGTCATTTTGAACCAAAAGGATACCTAAATAAGAAAAATGAAAGAAAAATAAGAATTTTTCAAAAATAAATAGGGTAAGGTGACCATTAAGAAAAACTGTGTTTCTTTTTTTTTCTTTTTTTTTTGGTTTTTGGGTCGCACCCGGCAGCGCTCAGGGGTTACTCCTGGCTCCATGCTCAGAAATTGCTCCTGGCAGGCACGGGGGACCATATGGGGCACCGGGATTTGAACCGATGACCTTTTGCATGAAAGGCAAATGCCTTACCACCATGCTATCTCCCGCCCCCCCCCAAAAAAAAAAAAAAACTGTGTTTCTTAAAGGAAAAGTCAATTATTTGACATGGATACAGCAGATTGAAAAAAAACAAAGGAAAATAAGAGAGAAAAATTAGGATAAATGATAATTATATTTTAAATATTATAAAATTTTGTTTTTGGTTTATACAAAACTGTGCTCAGGG
This sequence comes from Crocidura indochinensis, assembly GCA_004027635.1. Lineage (NCBI taxonomy): Eukaryota > Metazoa > Chordata > Mammalia > Eulipotyphla > Soricidae > Crocidura > Crocidura indochinensis. Next base: position 11,338 of record PVKC010028201.1, read on the forward strand.
AAACTCATGTGCCATTAAACCTGGAACACTATACTATCTTTCTGGCCCCAGATTTAAATTTTGTTCCTAATAGGTATGACATAAGAACATCTTGTTGAGTGATTTGCAAAAGAAAATTGCTATGCAAGTTTTACTGAGTTATCATATCAAAAGAAAGTAAACCATGGCAATTGTGCCTAGTTTAATTATTACAGGAAAGTTCCAATTCAGTCACATAAATTCACTGAGAAAGCCACTTTACTTGAAAGAATGACTCATTCAACAAGGTCTTTCTATTTTTCTGCTTTTGCTATGTAAAACTTTTAAATTATATGCTATGACTATATAATTCTATAGAATCCTACATTGTTGAATTTGATATGGTTAAAGTATATAGTTAACTGAATTAACCCAGCTTTGTGTACTTTTACTGGTAAACCTAAAATTTACAAAGAATGTATTACACAATCTATTACGGAGGGAAGTATAACTTAACTAAACATGAAAAGAGTAAAGTATTCCTTGCACTCAAATGGCACAGAACAAAAGGAAAATGAATAGGAAAACTCACACATCTTATTTAGTGAACCAAATTTAACAGCTCATTGATTTTAACCTTATAAAAGTGTTAGTAATTTACTAAAGGTAGTTTGGAACAACATAAAAGGATCGCAGATAAATAGCCTACCTTCTGTGTTTAGACTGTTTTTGAATTTCCTCTTGAAAGCTGCATAACTCTTCACTAACTTTGACAAGTTCTTCAAGAGCCTTAAAATATATATAACCAATACTGTTAGCATTTGCAACATAAATATTTATTTATAAATAGTTTTGGAATAATTGCATCTTACTTACAGTGTTTAGGGCACCTGAACAGCTCTTATTCTCTTCCTTAGAAGTTTTTAGGTCAAGATAATCCTCATATTCCCTTCGGTTGTTTGTAGCCAAAGTATCCAGAAAACCCACTTTTGGTTTTTTGGTTTGTTTTTGTTCGTTACAAAATTTCTTTCCTTCACATAGTAAACTCTGCTCTGTCTTATCTTCTTTTTCCAAACAATTACGATTCAACCCTGTAAATTCACATTGGCCAAAATTGAGGTAATTTGGAGAACATTCCACCGTTTTTTCTTGATTGGCCTTTTCATGATCAAGATTAAGGACCTTAGCACGTTCATGAATATTCATTTTCCTCCTTAGTTTTACTTCATGGCAAAGCTGCAAAGATACAAAAATGAACTATTTTACTCCCTGAGTTACTTCATAGTATGTCTGATTCTAAGCACACACATTTGGAGTTCTTGTTGCCATATTACTCTGTGCTACTATATAGAATGTATGCTTCCAAATAGACCAAAAATCCAGAGTAGTTGGAGTAGCTTTGCTGACACATAAAGATGTCTTTTAGCAGATTAAAACATGAATAGCATTGTTGGTATAAATTTAATTACAAAAATAATAATAATCTCATATCTATTTATTAGTATTATGATAATTAGAAGCACTTTACAAATTGGAAAATTCCATTATGTCTACAGACAATGACTGGCCATTACCTCTCATTGCCTGATTGCTTTCAAAATTTAAGGCTGGTGTCATATTTTACTCTCCACTTTCCTTCCCTTTGTTGTCTTCTATATATACATACATGTGTATTTAATAGTTTATATAATGTGGTCACAACAGTGTTAGAATTGATGGTATGGATGTATAGTTATATCACTATGCCCAATGTCCTCCACTAGTGTCAAAGTGCTACATTCCATTAATTATTCCCCCTATTTTCACCACTATATGACATTCTCTGTCTTTAATGACAAAGATTTGTTGACATTTAATACGGTTTCTTCTCTTATTTTGTTTTTCTACATGCTACATTGAACAAGACCATCTGATATCTGTCTTTCTCCCTCTGGCTAATTTCATTCAACATGATTGAACTTTCCAAGTAAAGCAAACTGTAGTATCGAATACTTATATACTGGAGTATAAAGTGACCTGAGTATAAGCCGACACCCCCCTAATTTTACTTTAAAACTGGGAAAACATAGAGACTAGAGTATAAGCCAAGGTGGAAATTTCAAAAATAAAAATATATACCCAAAACAGTTACAATAATTGAGGAATCAGTAGGTTAAGTGGTTTTCAATATTTATTGCTAAAGAAAAACTGTAAACTAGCAACAATAACTTTAAAACTAAATAAAGTGCAGAAAACCATTGCTTTACAGGTAATCAAGCTAAATCACAAAGGTTAAAATCTTTTAAAACTGGATACCTGCCTGGCACCATCAAAAAACTTCGGGGTGTGAAAATGAGTGTGTGAGGAACCTGTAGTTGGTCCCATGGCAGTATGCTTCAAGGGCCGAGGAAACCCGGTAACCAAGGGAATTCTAATTTTCCCAATACTTACTGTGCCTTTGCAAAAAAAAGAAGAAACACTAACTTTTTTTTATGTAGTTGCTGGTTTGGTTTTTTTGCATGTTTTTGTTGTTTTATTTTTGTTTGTTTTTGTTGTTTTTTTGTAGTTGCTTGTTTTGGTTGTTCTTTTTTGTTTTTTTTTGTTGTTGTTGTTGTTTCTTTGTTATTTCTTTTGTTTTGTTTTGATTTGTTTTATCTCCAACAGAACCACATAATTTGAATCATCTTACTCAACCTCATAAATTGAGGAATGGAAGGTACCAGGAACAGATAGTCATATTAACATTTAGTGGAAATAAAAAATGATCAGACTTGTACACCAAACTCAAAGTCAACAACAACAGAATCAATGCCCAATCTACAACAAGCTGTACAATTAGGGACCAGTTACACTAGCATTCTGGGGGGTAAAGGAGGGTGATATAGGATGTATGCTGGGAACAGGGGTGGAAGGAGGACAACACTGGTGGTGGGATTGCTCCTCATTTATTGTCACTATGTACCTTAAATATCACTGTGAAAGATTTGTAATTCACTTTGGCCACAATAAAAATGAAAAAAAGAACCAACTGGATTCCTCCTCCTTTTCATTTGTATGTCCAAACAGAGCTTCATCTATATCTGATATGAGAGTATCAGCATAGACATTTTCATCGTCATTGAGTTCACAGATATCATCATCACCGCTGTTGGTCTCATACAAAATGCAGAATATTGTGAGCTAAATAGTTAAGTGGCATACAGTTCAATTCAGCTGTCTACCTCTTCAGCTCAGTTGCGACTTGTGGACTGACCTGAAGCACCGTCCCCTCCACCAGACAGCAAAAGATGACTGGAGACTATGTGAGCACACACTGAATCAAATAATATGTATGACCCGAGTATAAGCCAAGTTTGGGTTTTGGGGCACAAATTTTTGCCGGAAAAACTGGGCTAATACTAGGAGATATATGGTATTTTTTATACTACTAGAAAGCATATATATAAGACACAAGTTCTTTGTCTATTCATCTATCATTAGATATTTAGCATGTTTCTATATCTTATTATTTCTGTATCCATGGTAATAACACCAAGTGCTGCAATGAACTATAGGTGTGCATATATTTTTTTCAAGTTAATGTCTTTGTGTTTGGAAGGTAGATGCCAAGAAGTGGAATTAATAGATCATAAGGGAGTTCTATTCTTACATTTTGGAATAATGTCTGTACTAGTTTTACAGAGGTCGAACTAAACATTCCAACCAACAGCAAATGAGATTTCCATATGTTCTCTTCAAAACTGAAAGTATCTGTTCATCTCTCCTTGTTTTTTGAAGGTTATTATTGTTTTAGTTATCACACTGTATGAGTGTTTCTATACCTTAAATATTAACCCTTTATCTTCTGCGGCATGTGTAGATTCTTTATTCTATTTTGTAAGGTGCCTTTTTATTTTGGAGTCTGTCATGTAAATACCTTTTAACTTGATGATATCCCAGTTATTTATTCTTATTTTTATTGTCTTTTCCAGCAGAATAATTGCTGAAGATAATTCTGAGTTACATAACCTGGACTGTAGAGCTATATTTTCCTCAGTGTATTTTGTGGATTTTGTGTGACCTCACAGTCTTTAATACACTTTGAATTAATTTTAGTATATGAAAATACAAATTTTTCTCCCTCCCTCCCTCCCTCCCTCCCT
>PVKC010028202.1:0-15526 GCA_004027635.1 Crocidura indochinensis
CTCAGGCATTACTTTGGGCTCTGAACTCAGGAGTTATTTCTGGAGGTGCTCAGGAAACAATATCGGATAAAAGGGACTGAACCCAGATCAACAACCGTATGAAAGGCAAGTGCTCTAGCCACTGTACGATATCTCTGGCCCTCTAGAAAATAGTCTTATAAAGTTTTCTATCTTGTATAGCAGAGGACAGATTAACAGATACATACATTTTTTTTTACCATCTGTTTTCTGTAATTTGATTAATTTTAAGGTTTTTTTTTTTTTTTTTTGATTAGTGGCTGTACCTGGCAATGCACAGAGGTTACTTCTGGCTCTCTGCTCTGGAACTACTCATGGTGGGAATTTAGAGACCACATGTGGTTTCCAGGAATACAATTCAAGTTGTGCACATGCAAGGTAAACACCCTTCCTATTGTATTATTGATTTGACGCCACTTGATTTTTTTAAACTTGTTTTTGGGCCACATCCAGTGGTGTTCAGGTATTACTCCAGAGGGTTCAGGGGACAATATACGGTGTTGAAACTTGAATCATTTGCATGCAAGCAAGCACCTTAGTTGCTATACTATCTTTCCAGACCTCCACTTGATTTATTATAATTAAAATGTATTATTGTAATTCAAAGTTCAATATTCTTGTGTTTTTTGGGGGGGCCACATTCAATTATGCTCAAGAGTTGCTTCTGGATTGGGGGGACAATATGAGATGCCGGGGATTGAACCGAGGTCTGTTCTGGGTCAGCTGCGTGCAAGGTAAATGTACTACTACTGTGCTATTGCTCCAGCCCCTCAAAGTTCAATTTAAAAACATACCACATGGCATTGCATACCCTTGAATTCAGGTACTCTTGAAAAGGAGATAGAGAGAAGATGAATAAAAAAAAAACAAGCTATATTCTTTATGATTTAGCACTAACTTCATGGTATGAGGGGTGACCTAGCAGAAGAGGTGTGGCCATGAATACATTTCTTCATCACTATTTGGGTTTAGATCATATGACACAAACAGTCAGCCTTTGGTCATAATATGACTGGAGGACATATCTTACTTCTCTTGTTCTTGGTCTTCAACAAAACCAACTCGTAAACTCAGTGAAAACTACAATGGTTAGTTATTACAGGGAGAGAGAGAGCCAAGAGCAGTTGAGAAATTTGTAGAGGGTCTTTTAAAAATTCATTCTGGGCCTGAGCACAGTGGGTAGGGCATTTTCCTTGTACGTGGTCAACCCAGGTTTGACCCCTGGCATCCCATATGGTCTCCTGAGGCTGCCATTAGTGATTTCTGAGCACAGAGCCAGGAGTAACCCCTGAGCACTGCCAGGTGTGGCCTCAAAACAAAACACTATTTAATTTTATTGGTAATTATTTTTGTTTTTTGTTGGCTACATTCAGCAGTGTTCACATTTACTTCTAACTTTCCTCTCAGGGATCACTCCTGGCAGGACTTGGGGGAACATATTAGGTTTTAGGATCATATCTGCATTAATTGTGTGAAAGGCAAGCTCCCAACCCACTGTACTCTCTCCAGCCTAAAAAAAAAATTATTTTTTTGGTCACACCTGGCAGTGCTCTGGCTCCATGCTCAGAAATTGCTCCTGGCATGCTCAGGGGACCATATGGGATGCCGGGATTCGAACCAATGACCTTCTGCATGAAAGGCAAACGCTTTACCTCCATGCTATCACTCCAGTCCCCCTAAAAAAAATTCTTTTTTTTTTTTTGCCACACCCAGCGGTGCTCAGGGGTTACTCTTGGCTCTGCTCTCAGAAATCGCTCCTGGCAGGCTCAGGGGTCTGTATGGGATACTGGGAATATACCCTAGGAACACAAAAATATAATACAAAAATCCCTTCTTTACACCTATATTCATTGCAGCACTATTTACTATAGCAAGACTTTGGAAACAAGCAAGATGCCCCTCAACAGATGAATGGCTAATATACAGATGAATGGTACATATACACACTCAATGGAATACTTACTATGCCATCAGGAGAGATGAAATCATGAAATTTTCCTATACATGGATGTACATGGAATCTATTATGCTGAGTGAAATAAGTCAGAGAGAGAGAAAAAGACACAGAATGGTTTCACTCATTAATGGGTTTTAAGAAAAATGAAAGACATATTTGCAATAATTTTTAAAGACAAAAGAGAGGAGGGCCGGAAGTTCCAGCTCACCTCAAAGAGTGATGAGCTTAGCTAGAGAAATAACTACATTGAGAACTATCCTAATAATGAGAATGTATGAGGGAAATAGAAAGCCTGTGTAGAGTACAGGCAGGGGTGGGGTGGGGAAGAGGGAGAACTGGGACATTGGTGATGGGAATGATGCTCTGGTGATGGGGGGTGTTCTTTACATGACAGAAACCCAACCACAATCATGTTTGTAATCAAGGTGTTTAAATAAAATAAAAAAGAAAAGATAACAAAACAAACAAGCAACAATTACAAAAAAAAATTTTAAAAATAACAAAACAAACCTGGGTCTGTCCCTGGTCAGCTGCATACAACACAAACACTCTACCACTGTGCTATCACTCTGGCCCTAAGCCTAAAACTTTTAAATTTTATTTAGACACTATGATTTATGATATTGTTAATGGCAGGATTTCATGCTTCAAATATTCCAGCACCACACCATCCACGAGTGTGTCTCCCTCCCAACTCTGTTCCAGTGTCTTTCCCCCACCCCTTTTACTATTCCCCACAATTCCCTGTACTATAATGGTAAACTTTATACTAAAAACCAGTTTTCAGTTTCCACTGTCTTTTTTTTAATTTTATTTTATTATTTTTTGGTTTTTGGGTCACACCTGATGGTGTTCAAGAGTTACTCCTGGCTCTGTGCTCAGAAGTCGCTCCTGGCAGGCTCAGGGGACCATATGGGATGCTGGGATTCAAACCTGGGTCAGTCCTGTGTGGCTGTGTGCAAAGCAAAATCCTTACTGCTGTGCTATTTCTCTGTCCCCCTTCCATTGTCTTTAGGCATTCATTTTTTTTTATCATGTTTTTTTATATCCTGCATAGGAGGAACACCATGTCTCTCTCTTTCTAACTGAGGGATCTTCTTTCGTGTGAGGAAAGGGCCACAAGCAGCAGTGCTCAGGGGTATAGTGTTGGGGGTAAAACTGGGACACCTACCTGCAAGTCAAGTATCTGTTTTTGTTTGTTTGTTTTTGGGTCACACCCAACAGTGCTCAGGGGTTACTCCTGGATCTATGCTCAGAAATCGCTCCTAGCAGGCACGGGGGACCATATGGGATGCCGGGATTTGAACCACTGACCTTCTGCATGAAAGGCAAATGCCTTACCTCCATACTATCTCTCAGGCCCCAAGACAAGTATCTGAACCTATTGCTATCTCTCCAGCCTAAAGGGGTCTTCTAAAGAATAAGGCATCATTGGAACTGTAGGGATATAGATCTTTATCCCTGTATGCTAAATGCTGTAGCATTGCTAAATGCTACAGTATAGTAAACCAATGATAAATCAATAAGAACATTGGAATTAGTGGATATCTTCTCCCCTCCAGATCTCTGTAATCATGCAGTGCCACTTGCATTCCTGAGAAAAAACAGTGAAGATCCAAGTCAATGGGTTTGACCACACAGGGTACTTGGTCACCAGAGCTGCTTTTAACATATATATGTGTCTTTGGGCCACACCTGGCTATAATCAGGGGTTATTTCTTGCTTTGTATTCAGGAATTACTCCTAGCAGTATGCTGGAAGACCATATGGGATGCCAGGGATTAAACTGGGGTCAGCCGTGTGCAAGACAAACAACCCTGTAAACAGAATATTGTTGTCATCAATGACCTTTAGTTGATATTAACTACATGATCTATGTGTTCTATTATAATCCCCCCATTCCAAATTTAATGGCACTACCCAGGTTAAGAATGAGAAGCTTGTCAGGAATGAAAAAAAAAATCCATCCTTCAGGCTTGAGGTTCTGCCAACATCAAATGGGGTGATGCTGGTGCTCAATATGTTGTGGAATCTTCTGGAGTCTTCAAAATGTAGAGGAAGGCTGGTGCTCAATTGGAGGGTGGAACCCCATAAGGTTATTATTTCTATCTCTTTTTCAGTTGATGCCCCCATCTCTGTAATAGAGAGATATAACTCCCTCAAAACACTCAGCAATTGGGCCAACGCAATGGTATAGAAGGTAGGGTGATTGCCTTGCATGCTGACAACCTGGATTTAATTCCAGGCACCCTATATGGTCCTCTGCACCCACCAGGAATGATTCCTGAACCTGAAGGTAGAACTAGGAGTAATAATCCCTGAGCACCGTCAGGTATTACTCCCCATCAAAAAGACTCAGCAATGCCTCGTGCACTACTAATGACTTGACTCCTTGGCCAAAGTCATCCATGACAACTTTGAAATCACAGAGGGATGTTTTTACTCATGACATGTTTATTTTATTTTATTTATTTTTATCAATCACTGCCACCTAGAAGACCATGGATGGTTCCTCTGGGAATCTGTGGTTTAATGGCCTAGAGGCTGCCCTGGACACTATCCCCATTGTTATTGATTCTGCCAAGATGGTGGGCAGGCTTACATCTGAGCTGAACGAGAAGTTCACTGGCAAGGCCCTCTAAATCCTCATGACCAAGAAGTTAGTTGTGATTAGACCTTCAGTTAAGAGAAAGCTACCAAATATGGTGACATCAAGAAAATGGTGACACAGACATCAGAGGGTCTCATCAAGGGCACCATGAAAGTTAACACTGAGGGCCAGGTTGTATCCTGTAAATTTATTAATCTTTTTGTAGCAGTGCTTGGGACTAACTCTTGGCACTGCGTATGGGAGTCATTTCTGGCAGGCTCAAAGGACCACACAGTGCCTGGGATGTAATCTAAGCCACCTGCAGACAGAGCATATTCTCAGCCTTTTGAACTACTCTCTGGCTCAGTCTCTTGCAATCTTTTTGTTGTTGCTGCTTTTGGGCTATACTGGGTGATTCTTAGGGGTTACTTACTCGTGACTCTTCACTCCTTCCTTTTCTTTTCTTTCTTTCTTTCTTTTTTTTTGGGTCACACCTAGTGACACGAGGGATTATTCCTACCTATACGCTCAGAAATTGCTTCTGGCTTGGGAGACCATGTGGGATGCCAGGGTATCAAACCAAGGTCCATCCTAAATCAGCCACGTGCAAGGCAAACACACTACCACTACACGATGGCTCCAGCCCCTGACTAGATGATTTCTATGGTCTGTTTGACCATTGAGTTTTAATGTTAGTGACTTAGTTGGGTTTAAAATTAATTCATGTGTGTGTGTAAGGTTAAGATCACTTTCTACATAACTGACCATGTGAAAAGAGAGTCCATCAAGTCACACAGTGGACATGTTAAGGAAGGTTGAAGGTTATCTAATCCTAGAAAGTTTCAGGTCACCATCAGTGGTCCTATTGGGGCCTTTAAAATATCAGTTTAACCCTAAATTTAACCCAATTTAAGGCAAAAACACAACTTAGATTTCTGAAAGATGCGATACTGGGAGAGGTGGGAGGTATAAGGCAAGATGAACTTTTTGTGGGTAGTACTTAAAGTTTTTCTGAAAAGTAGATGAAGATTAACCCAGGGAAGGTCTGAAGAGCGTGCACTCTTGGAAACAATGAACTTGAGAAAGAGAGAAAGAGAGGTTACTCTGGGGGTAACATTCTTTTGTTTTTGTTTTTGTTTTTGGGCCACACCCGGTGACATTCAGGGGTTACTCCTGGCTATGCGCTCAGAAGTCGCTCCTGGCTTGGGGGACCATATGGGAAACCAGGGGATCGAACCTCGGTCCGTCCGAGGCTAGCGCAGGCAAGGCAGGCACCTTACCTTCAGTGCCACCACCTGGCCCCCTGGTTGTAACATTTTGGTAAGAGGGAAAGTTCTTGAATTTGGAGCCTTGTCTAATTAGAATTGTTAGAATTCTACTGTTGGAATAAGTGTGTGTGTGTGTGTGTGTGTGTGTGTGTGTGTGTGTGTGTGTGTGTGTGTGTGTGTGTGTATTTACTGAAGCCCTAACCCTCTTCTCTTCTCTCCCACCTTCTTCCCTTTATGCCGTAGTGGTAGGCAGAAAAGATAACTCAGATATTTATATACAGATCCTGGGAATCTGTAACCGTGTTACGTTTCATGGCAAAGGGAAATTATGGTTGAAGATGGAACTAAGTTTGCTAAAACTGCTGAGTATCTTTATCATGGATTGTCCTGGTGGGCTCATTGTGATCATGAGGCTAAAGAGACAGACAGAAGAGGAGAAAGGAGAGGTGATAACATGAGCTGAAGAGGACCCAAAATCATTGACATTGAATTTGGAGGAAAGTGTCATTAGTCAAGAAAAGTGGGGGGCATAGGAACTGGCTTCTTAGAAGCTGAAAAAGGCAAGACTATAAACTTTCAGGAATAAATGCAGCCTGGATGATCACTTGATTTGAGGCCAGTAAGATCAATGTTTGATTTCTACAGAACTGTAACATAATACATTCATCATTCCCTTCCCCCTTCAAAATTAGAGTCATGCATGGCTGTGCTTGCCAGTTGGCAAATTTATGATCTGGCATATGATTTGGCATGATGGATTCTACCACTGGAGCTATATCATGGGTCCTCATTTATGCTGCTTTCAGATCTGAAGTGTGATCATTTGCTACAGCAGTAAGAGACCATCTAGAGATGTGATCCCAGCTAGTATTCACCTCTAGGCAAATGACCAATGACATCTCCTGATGATGAAATCACTCCAGTCTTTGAGCTTCACTGCTGAGGTGTCAGAGAAGAACTGGACTCACTTTGTCTAAATTACCATCTAGGAACTCTCTGAGCATTTCCATGTGCCCTGTTTTACAACAGTCACAGGAACAGCACTGAACTGGAAGCAGAAGGAGACTAGAAAACCGTCCCATGAAGTGGCACCCAGAGCTCCCATCCCATCAGTATTATTTTTAACTGAACCCTGAACCCAGAAGAGGGGAAACTACTGACATCGAAACTGAACTTGTGTATTTTTTCAGGCTTTTGAACCAATTGAGATTCTAATACTTTTGAGACAGAGACAGGGACACTTGAGACTTGTCTCCTAGTCTCGTATATTTTGATTTGCTGAAGGTCACACGGTCCTGATAGAGCTGTGAGAGTCTGCATCTTTCAAAAACTGTCCTTTTATAGGCATGTTCAGATTTTTTCTTTAAAATTTTATTTCTTTCCTTTGAATTGTCTTTATTCTCTTTACTCTTACTAAATTCTACATCCGTAGGATTTACCTATTTCCTATAAACTTTAAAATGTATTAATAAAGTATTATCCATAATAATCTTTTTTAGGGGGGTTGGATTTTGGGTCATACCCGGCAGTGCTCAGGAGTTACTCCTGGCTCTACACTCAGAAATCTATCCTAGCAGGCTGGGGGGACTATATGGGATGCTGGGATTCGAACCACCATCTTTCTGCATGCAAGGCTAGTGCCCTGCCTCCATGGTATCTCTCCAGCCCAATCCATATTATTCTTTAGATTTTTAAACCTCTATAAAGGGGAAAGATGTAGTTAAGTTTTTCTTTTCTTTTATTTTATTAAAGCATTATACGTAATTGGCTTTTGGAAACATATACAATATTTCCAGCACTAATCCCTCTACCAGTGCCAACTTCATTCCACCAATGTTCCCAGGTTCCCTGCTGCCCACCTTCCCCACCCTCAGCTTGCCATCATATTTTTTTGTTTTTTGGTTTTGGGGTCACACTTGACTCTATGCTCAGAAATCACTCCTGGCAGGCTCAAGGGACCATATGGGATGCCAGAATTCAAACCATCGACCTTCTGCATGTGAGGCAAATGCCTTATCTCCATGCCATCTCTCCCACCCCAGCTTGCTATCTTAATAGACACCTTTTTATGTTTTATAAGTTTGGTTGTTAAAATTTGGTATTCATGATTTCAGTGATGCTGATTCTGTGGTTTGGGTATTTAGATCTCTCATTACTTAACCCTATTGATGTACCTGAATATCCCCTTGACCCCACCCACTGTTGTTTCTTATCTGTTTTTTTTTCTCTCATCCCCTCCATCCTATTTCTTTCCTTCTCTCCCTATTCTCTGGACCCAAAAGCAATCTATGACCAATGACAAAAGATTTAGTTTTTGAAAAAGAAATTTAACTTGGGCTGGAGCTATAATGCAGCAGTAGGGCCTTTGCCTTGCATGCAGCTGGCCCAGGATGAACCTGGGTTCGATTCCTGGCATCCCATATGGTTCCCCGAAGCCAGGAGTAATTTCTGAGCTCATAGCCAGGAGCAACCCCTGAGCCGGAGTAACCAGGTGTGAACCAACCCCCATCCCAAATTTTAATTTTATCAGAGCTGGAATGATAATACAGCATGTAGGGTACTTAGCTTGAACACAACTGACTAGGATTTAATCCCTCATACCCTATGGTCCCCCAAGGCTTCCAGGAATGATTCCTGAGACAAGATCTTGGAGTAAATCCTGAGCATCATTGAGTGTGGCCCCCAAGCAAACAAAATTTATCAACTTATCATTGAGTTATAATTTTGTGGATTCCAGGAGACTTATTTACATGTGAGTAGGTATTAGCACTTAAACACACAGATGAAAAAAAATAAGGAACAGAAGAATTTGTCTATAAGGCTGAACTTATATGGGGAAATTGCAGTGGGATGAACCAGATGACACTGGTGGCACAAAGTGGCTCTCTGGTGGTGGGAGGGATGTTGAAATGATGCATGCATGAAAAATATGATTAATAGTATTGCAAACTCGGTACTTTAATTTTTTTTTTTTGGCTTTTGGGCCACACCCGTTTGATGCTCAGGGGTTATTCCTGGCTTTGAGCTCAGAAATCGCTCCTGGCTTGGGGGGACCATATGGGACGCGGGGGGATCAAACCCCGGTCCGTCCTATGTTAACGCTTGCAAGGCAGACACCTTACCTCTAGTGCCATCTTCCCAGCCCCAAACCCTGGTACTTTAATAAAAATTTTTTAAAGCTGTCAGAGACCAAGTTTCCATGATTCCTATCTGTAATCTATCTTTGTTCTCCCTTCTCAGTCAGGGCTAGATGCTCCTGAAGCTCCCGTGCCTGCCAGCTCTGCTCTTCTTACCCTCTTCACAGCTGTAACTGGGTCAGTGTTTGCTGGGCCAAGGAGGGATTGAGTCGGGTCCTGGGAGATGGGAATTTCCCACCATCCAAGCAGAGGGAATTCCAGCTTGACCCTGATTCCTTGGGGGCTCTTGGGGGAAAACTGTGTGACGCTGATGGAAAACTGGAACTTTCCATCAAGGCAAGTGAATTTCAGTATTCAAGCAGGCTGCCTGGGGTGTGTTGGGATCCAGTTGGCCTTCATCTAGTCAGGACCACAGTTTGTAGCCTTCCCCAAAGTAAGTGGGGGTGTGTAGGGAGGAACTCTGAGACTTGGGGCTTCCTGGGAGACATTCCTCTTTCCAGCATTTTATAATTTTTCCCATCACAGCACCCTTCCTTCCAGGTGGGAAGACCCAGTTGGTGGCCAAGGATTCTCTGAATGTGGTTCTCTTCTTGGCTCTGCCCTCAGCTGGGCATCAAAATCTTCTCTCTCTCTCTCTCTTTCTCTCTCTCTCTCTCTCTCTCTCTCTCTCAGCTGGGCATCAAAATCTTCTCTCTCTCTCTTTCTCTCTCTCTCTCTCTCTCTCTCTCTCTCTCTCTCTCTCTCTCTCTCTCTCTTTTATTCTGCAGTCCTGGGATCAAGCCCAGAGTCTAGTTTATAGTCTTGAGGCTGAAGCATGTGTTCTACTGCTGAGGCACATCCTTGGCTCCTGACTCTGCTCAGAAATCACTCCTGGCAGGCTCAGGGGATCATATGGAATCTCCAGGATCGAACGGTGTGCAAGACAAATGCCCTACCCGCTGTGCTATTGTTTCATCTATGTGTCTGCTGTTTATTTATTTATTTAATTTATTTTAGGAGGGGGCATGCTGAACTGGGCTCTGGGCTTACTCTTAGCTCTGCACTCAGGGATCACTCCTGGCTGAGCGTGGGTGACCATATGGGGTGCCAAAGATTGAACCCCAGTGTGCTGTTTAGAAGACAAATGACGTCCTCACTGTACTATCACTCCAGCACCTATTCATGTTGTTGTTGCTGTTGTTGTTTTGCTTTGTACTTTTGGACCACATCTGGTAGTACTGAGAACTACTCCAGAGACTCTGTGCTCATGAGCCACCCATGATCCTTGGAGGAGCTCACAGGATGACGGGAATCAAACCTGAGTTTTTCAGCATGCAACCAAGTACCTTAACCCCTATATTATCTCTTCACAACACCCTTTCTCCAACATTTCATATTTTCTCCAAATTTGCTCTACAGCATGATAGGGTGACAGAGACTAGCCTCAGAATTGTGACATTAGACTTTCATGGTGGAAATTTTTGCCCTACCATTTGCTAACTATGCAACCTCTGCAGGACACTGTACCTCTCTGTGCTACCATCACCCACAATGAAAACTGGCATAGTGAAAATGGAACTAGTTTTGAGGATTTAATGTAAAAAAAGCACTTTCCATAGCACTTGATATACTAATAACAATGTAATGATATATTGTTATTATTATATGCTTTTTGGCTTTGGGGTCACACCCAGAAGTGCTCAGGGTTTACTACTGGGTTCTGCTCTCAGGAGTCACTCCTGGCAGTGCTGGGGATCAAACCCAGTTCTGCCAAGTGCAAGGCACACATCTTACCTGCTGTCCTATCTCTCGATAGGACACCCTGGTTTACAGTTACATGATTTTGAACAATTGCTCTTTCTGACTATGGGAACTGGACAAATTTCTTGGGTTTTCTTTGCCTTACTGTTAGTGTAAAACCATTACAGGGCTGGTTTTAGCAATGATAAAAAAGAAAGTGTGGAACTTAACACAAACAAAGAGCTAAACCAAAAGAGCTTTGTTACCCATCTCCCTGGTTTATTTTTATAGATGAGGAACTAGAAAGATAGTACAGGGGTTAAGGCACTTGCCTCGCCTGCTGCTGATCCCGACCCAAATTCCTGGTACCACATGTAATTCCCCAAACAAAGCCAGGGCTCACTCTTGAGCAAAGAGCTGGGATCAAAGAGTTTTGGCAACACTGGGTTAAACCCCCCCCAAACAAAACAAAACAAAACAAAACAAAACACACATCATTTTTTTTTTTACGGGTCAGAAAGAATTCTCTAATTTTTCCTAAATTTTAATGAGCTGTTCCTTAAAGAAGTGTTAGGGTTCACGCATACTATCCCAGTCATGCCTTCTTCACAGGCTTCAAAATCAGAGAGGCCAGATTATAGGTAACTTAATGAATGCACCCCAATATTCACTGATAACCGGTTACAGCCAGGTACTATGGTTAGTGTGGAGGCAGAAGCACTGTGGGACCTGATCTCATTGGTACTTTTCTGCCTATGAGAAAATCAGACAGTGAACATGGGAAGACAGGATTCTATGAGACACATTCAGGTTCAAACTCTTTACGCAACAGATGGGAAGGGAATATGAGGCCCACGAAGGGCAGAGAGTATCTGTAGCTTCTGCAATACATAGCTCTGCCTGCTATCTTGGACTCCCAGGCATATCTTCACCAGTTCAGAATATTTTACCTTAGCAAGGCCTGGCTGGCCTCCTCAACATCATAAGTTATGATGCAGGGCCCAAAATTTACTGAACTGCCAAACACAGAAACTGTTCTAAAGTTCTCAACAACTTTTAAGTTCTTTCATCCTTACATCAATCCCGAGGGAGTCACTTATCAGAAATAGATGGGAAGACTCAGGATCAGAGAGACAGAGAGGAGCAGAGTTTGACACAGAATGTTCTCTCAACCCCCTAAACCCACTCAGGCCGAGGGTTTTCAGGACTGTGCACACTGGGACACCCATATTGTCTTGCATCCCTGGTCTGCACTTTTTCTTTTACCTTCTCCCACCCCCACACCCAAAATTGGTTTCAGGGATGTTGTGCCCCACTCTGATCAGCCTTTTCTCTCTCTCTCACTCTCTCTCTCTCTCTTTTTTTTTTTTTTTGGTTTTTGGGTCACACCCGTCAGTGCTCAGGGGTTATTCCTGACTCCATGCTCAGAAATTGCTCCTGGCAAGCACGGGGGACTATGTGGGATGCCGGGATTCGAACCGATGACCTTCTCCATGAAAGGCAAACACCTTACCTCCATGCTATCTCTCCGGGCCCAGCCTTTTCTGGTCCCTTAACATCATTTTATTCAACAAGCTGCTTTTCCCATCAGATGGTAAGCTCTAGAGAGCATGGTCTGACTCCTGTTGTTCCCCATTATCTCCCTAGACCTATTGAAGGTACCCTGAATTAAGTAGGCTCTCATATACTTGTGAATAAAAAATAAAAGAAAATGTGCCAGAGTGAAGCACAGCAGGTAGGTCGTTTGCCTTGCACAACATTGACCTGGGTTCCATCCCTGGCATCCCATATGGTCCTCCGAGCCTGGCAGAATAATTTCTAAGTGAAGGGTCAGGAGTAATCCAAGCATGGCTGGCCGGGTGTGTCCCAAAACCCCTGAAAAACTAAAAATAAAAAGAAATAAAAGAAAAGCTGTCCACTGCCCTCAGTTCCTTCAAACCAGCTCCTGCACTCTCTGCCTGGCCCCTTCTTCCTTTCCCATCATGTGGGCCTCCTAACCCGCCCCCTCCCTTTCCTCCCTCTTACCTCCCAGGGCCGACTCAGACCCTCCATCCGGCCTGCATTTTTCCGGGTTTGATATCATTTTTTCCACTCTGCAGGCTGCTGCTGGCTGCCTCTGCCAACTTTCCACAGCCATCACCCTCCCCCATGACCTCAGGCTGGAGACAACTTGGGGTGGGGTTGGGGGTTGGGGAGACCCTCCTTGTCTTTCCTTCCCCAAGCTGGAGTTGGGGTGTGGAAATCAGTGCCTTCAATGGTTGGCAGGATTGGGGGGTTGCATCTGGAGGACACAGCCTGCCCACTCAAACTTCACTCTTCCTTGGCACCGTGTTCCTGGCACACTGGAAGTGATCCACAAGAGGTGCTGAAGCATCTGGGCAGGCAGCTGTTTGGGGGCAGGGGTGTCAGACATCAGGGACACCACAAACAGTTGCTTCTTGTTCTGTTCTCCCTATAGACACACCCCTTCCCCTTAGACTGGAAACTCCTGACCTGATCCCCAAGGCTCAGTCCCAACTCCAGCTGGCTGGAAGCCTCATTTGCTATCTCCTTTCTGGCACACATAGAAGAGAAGGAGGATAGGGGAAGGAGGAGGAGGAGGAGGAGGAAGAAGCTAAACAGAGTGACCCTGGAGTGCTCACCCTCCCCCCAAGTTATTGAATATGCTGGGAGCTTAGTACATAGTCAGGTCACATCAACAGTCCACTATCCCATGGCCAGGGGCAGTGCTGAGATTCCTTCCGGAAAACAATGAACCTGTAGGCCAAACTTTAGATCTGTGATGATGCTCCACTGTGTATCCCACAAACACCAGAAGCCCAGGCTGGTGTCTGGGAGGAGGATGTGAACATATAACTGATCCAGCAATTTTACCAAACCACTCTGACACCTACGCCAGCCAGCTAAACCTACTGATCAGACGGTCTGAATCAGTGGGAGGCCAAGGTACTTGGAAGAATCCAAAAGAAGAGACCTGGACATTCAGATGGTCTGATTTATTGGGCAGGAGGTTGTACTAAGGGTTGGCCAGAGCCCAGAGACGAAAAAGATTTATTTTGGTTTTGGGCCACAGCCAGCAATGTTCAGTGGTGGTTACTCCTGACTCTGTACTCAGGAATCACTCCTGGTAGGGGTCAGGGGACCATACTGGATGCAGAAGATCGAATCTGGGTTGGCTGTGTATAAGGCAAACAGCATCCTGGGCACTGTGCTATTTCTCCGACCCCAGAACCAGGAAGATTTTGTATAAAAGACAGGAACCTCATAAAAAAGAGAAAACACGACTGTGAAAAGCCTGGGTCTTTGGTACCATAAGCCTGTCCATTGCTTCTCCAGGGCAGAAGGCGGTTCCCCAAAGTTGGGGCTTTGCATTAAGGCAAGCAAGGTCCATGATGCTTTTGCTTCTTGGAGGTGCCAACATGCACCTCTGTGTCCCCGCCATCCCTGCCAGGGTGGGAGGCCTCAAAGCACCGCCAGGTTGTGGCAGGACTTGGAGCGAGCCTTGAGGGCCTGGCGGCGGGCGCTGCGGGCTGTCAAACGCGCTAGGAAGCGGCGAGCACGCTGGCCGAGACTGGCACGTCTTCGGGGAGTCGGTGGCTCCCGGGGAGAGCTGTCCGGGCGGCGCAAGCGAAGTTGGCGCACGACGCCCTCGAAGAGCTCCGACACGTTGTGCTGCAGCGTGGCCGACGTCTCGATGAACTTGCAGTCGAACACCACCGCGCACGCACGACCCTCTGGTCTCCCCATGGAGGACCCAGCAGCAGGTGGCAGAACATGCATGGGAAAAGAGGCATGTTCAGTCTTAAACAAAAAGCCATTTTTCTTTGCGCATCCTTCGTTGGCCCAGTCCCAGGGGACTCAAACAGAGATCAAAGAGAGATGAAGTTATAAAATTTTGCTATACATGGGTGTGCATGGAATCTATTATTCAGGAATAAGTCAGAGAGAGAGAGAGAGAGAGAGAGAGAGAGAGAGAGAGAGACGCAGAATAGTCTCACTCATCTATGGATTTTAAGAAAATTAAAAGACATTCTTGCAATAATTTTCAGAGACAAAAGAGAGGTGTGTTGGAAGTTCCAGCTCACGACATGAAGCTCACCACGAAGAGTGATGAGTGCAGTTTGAGAAATAACTACATTGAGAACTATCATAACAAAGTGAATGAATGAGGGAAGTAGAAAGCCTGTCTAGAGTGCAGGTGGAAGGAGGGAGATTTGGGACATTGGTGATGGAAATGTTGCACTGGTGAAAGGGGTTGTTCTTTACATAACTGAAACTCAACCACAATCATGTTTATAATCAAGGTTTTAAATAAAGATGTTGATTTTTTTTTTTTAAAAAGGAAACCTGGCTGTGAGTAGCTAATTCACAGGTTAATTTGACTGAAGTTGGTCACAGAATGAGGCTGGAAAAACAGAATGGCCGGGTGAGATCAGATTGGGAAGGTGTCTAACGTGTATATAAGAATGATCTAGGCCGGATCTTGTTACAAATGCAGCTCTATGAAAGAATAAAATCATGCGGTTTGCAGCAACATGGATGGAAATAGAAGATATTATGCTGAGTGATATCAGAAGGAATGAATATAGAATTACCTTTCTCCTATGTGGGACTTAAAAATACATAGCAAAGAAGCAACAAAGGTCCAAAGGCAATGTAATGGGAAACAGGCCCATACAACTGAGTTGGAGGCAGTTTGGGGAAGGGTGTTGCGGTCCTTAGGAGAGAGAAGGTGGTGATACTCGTGGTGGGTATCATTTTGAAATTATGTGCATGAGAAACCATTATTAATAATATTGTAAACCAAAAATCTTAATAATATATATTTTATTTATTT
>PVKC010028204.1:0-15528 GCA_004027635.1 Crocidura indochinensis
GTAATGTTGATCCTATTTCCTTGAAGAATTTGTGATTATGTGATTTCATTAAACCAGTTTAATACTTTGGTTAGGTGTGATCATTTGAACAATGTTAAATATTCCAATCCATAAGAATTAAATATTTTCCCATAAAAAGTTAAACAAAAATTGGGAGCCAGAGCAATAGCACAATGGGTAAAGCATTTACCTTGCACGCTGCTGACCTGGGTCAATCCGTGGTATACTTTAGGCCTATCTGACTGCCAGGAATTATTTCTGAGTTCAGATCTAAGTGTAACTCCTAAGCACAGACTGATATGGCCACAAAACCCAAAAACTACTTAAAAATTAAATAAAGAAAACATCTTTTATTGATGAATTTTATGAATGATATGTTTAACAATACACTTTATTCTTATTTTAGTTTTTTTTTTTTTTGTGGTTTTTGGGTCACACCTGGCAGTGCTCAGAGGTTGCTCCTGGCGCCATGCACAGAAATTGCTCCTGGCAGGCACGGAGGACCATATGAGACGCCGGGATTAGAACCGATGACCTTCTGCATGAAAGGCAAACGCCTTACTTTCCATGCTTCTCTCCAGCCCCTTATTTTAGTTTTTAATTATTCTTGTTGTGTCAGTGAAAGCATCTTCTAAAGTGATTAAAATTAGAATAAATTTAGTTTTCTTCTACATATAATTGATACAGGAAGTATATTCCCACATTCATATAGCAATTAAATGGTTGATTAAGACATTACTATAAGAGGAAAAGATTTATTTTTCTGGTGTATGTTTTTATTTTATCATAAAAGAAATATCTTTTAAAGCTAGAGTACTATTTTTTATTGTTTTTACTGGACAAAACTCTGAGGCACAGTTCAGGTGTTATGTGCGATGTAATGTGTGTTAATATAGGTCACCATTGCCATCTGGACAGTAAAATAGGACTTCCTCTTGAGGAAAAGTGATTCAACCTCTATACTAGCCATATGAATTTCCTTCTTATAGCATTTATTTAATTATGATATCGAACAGAAATTTTGTTCTTTGGCTGTTTTAAAAATACTTCAAAAAGTTGGCCCAAATGCTGTGAAGTTCCATGATTTCAGCAGTTTAAAGAAAGTCCTGAATGAATTGTAAGAAGTTGGAAATTGATCATGGTTTCTGTGTGTGCTGGCTTCCATTACTTAGGAAAAAATTCTGCCTCTCTTTGCCTTGCCAGCTCCTCTGAGCATTTGGTTTTTAATCTCTTTTTAACCCTGGACTATGTAAGACTTCACTCTCCAGGGTTTCTCATTGATCAAAGGCATCAACATGTTTTTTTCTCAGCTACTAATTCTCTCTGAAACAGACAACCTCCACCTGAGTATATGCACTTTCTCCGTGTTTTATTGTATAGTTCTTTTTCTCTCTGGTGTGCCACTTACTGCCCTATCCCCAGCATCACAGCTCCAATTCATTTGTATTTGTATTTGTTAAAGGAAGAAGTCTCCTCTTGTGTTAGGTTAAGATAAATCCCATTTATAAGGTGATTAAAAAAGAGGTAATATAGTAGTTTGAGATGCCTTTGTTGTTTTAAATAATCATTCTGATGTCTCTATGTGAACTGGGAAAATTTTATATATAATGACCTTTACAACCTGTCCTAGTAATTACATGTCATTAGATATTATTCTTATACTTCTGGGGATTGCTAAATTCAGTGCTATATTAGGTTATTTTTAATACAGCAAACCTATTAAGTGTAGAGAAATATTTTTTAAGATACCATGATGCAAAAAAAAGATACCATGATGCTTTGGCTTACACATTGGTGATTGGTTCTAATTTTAATGAATTATTATCTTGTCAACTCCAGATTAGACAGTTAAGAAAGAGAACGCTGATTGCAGAAGACAGTAGTATGTGCAGTTGAACTTTTTTTTTCATATCCTGAAAGGATTGTTCATTTTATACCTCAGAAGATGACTAAGGATTTTAAAGATTATATTTTCCTAGGAATAGGAAGAAAAATCACTTTTAAAGAGCCACACTAAAGGCAGGGGTTATAAGAGTTTTCCTTGGAAATTTTAGTGGGGAAATGAACCCTAAGTTCTAAACAAAAGTTAATGATACATTTTCAAAATCGTATTTAATATTAACACTGTATATAAAAATAGTACTGAGGAAGATGCTTTCTATAGTATTTTTTGTCAAATTAAAGCATTTAGCGTGGTTCCTGAGCTTTATGTGAGAATAAAGGGTTTATGTTAGGATGGGAACTAGAATTATCCCATAAACACTGAATGATTCAAAACACAAATATACTGTACAATTTTCCTTAAGATACATCCAAATTTATGGATTTTATTAAAGTATAGAGATAGTTCTAAGAAATCCATTCTTTATTTCCAATCTAGATAACATCAAGAATATCCTAGATGATAATAACAAGTATTTGTTTCTGGGGGAACAAAGGCTATTTATTGTTAATCATAAATAATTCAATTGTTTCAACAAACTCCTATGTAGTGAGAGTCTAGTATCTGCCATTCTAGAGACTTACCTCTAGTATTGCAAGATTTAGTGTGAGTTATGCAATCCCTAAATTTTTTTGGTTCACTTGCAGGGAGTCATTGTGTAAAGAAAGAAAGACACTCACTTGTCAGTAATTTCAGCTAGCAGTACATGTTATGCTAAAAACAAAGCAAGGTAATGGGATAGAGACCGACTGGAGATGCTATATTTAAAAGGACATTGAAGTAACATTGCCACTTCATCTTATACAAGGCTTGGATGTACTTCTTAAAAGACTTGACATTTAAATCCCTCTTGAGACATCACTTCATTGTGATATTGAGGAGAGTATTATCTGGGTGGTTTGATGTTCCCTCCTGTTTTCTGGGTGCATCCCAGTTTTTTTTTTCTGACATCCTAGAGAGATGTGCATGAGGTTCTTTGGTGTCTCAGCTGTTCTAGTTATCCCAGTAAGAGTGAATGTGAGTGTCATGTGGGGATCTTGTAGGTGGAGGGTATCCTGTCAGTGTATATAATTGAACCTTGAGCTACTGAAAAGGACTTCAACCTCCTGCAACCTAGAAATCCTTAGACCAGGAAGGAATGAATGCACATAATTATTTCATACTAGAAATGCTTGTGGATTTTTTAAAATTTTGTTTTGTTTAGGTCCTACTATGTGGTGTTCCTGGCTCTGAACTCAGGGACCATTCCTTGGGGAACCATATGTAAGGAATCAAATTGGGGTCAACTACATGCAAATGAACCATAAGAAGATAATTTTGATTATCTACTGGCCTTTATTTAGGGGAAGGTTGAAAGATGTTTGGTTCTTTTATGTGGCTAGAAATATATTGTAGGAACTTAACCTGCTCATATCATTTATCCTGTGCTCCCATTAGTTTCCTTATATACTTATTGCTTAAAGTTACTGTTTTCCAGAACCTTTAGCCAACTTTAAATGAAAGTTGCCTGTACTAAAATCAATCTGCTTCACTGTCTCCTGAGAATCAGCTGTTAAACATTTAGCAGCCCACCCCAGCATTAGGAGTTGGGTATTTTACAAAATCATTTTTACTTATTTCCCAATTTATACTCCCATTTCATAATATGTAAGCATTCATGTTGCACTGTTTCTTAGCATTTATCTTGAGCTTAATTATAGCCTTTCTGGGGATTATGCGATAGAATATCATTCTGAGTTTAATTGGCATTTGGGAAAAATTTTGAATTCTTTCGGATGAGCTCGCTACCTGCATTTAGAAACCCATACATAACCTTTGAGGGAAGCTGTTTCTCAGCGGAGACAGGAGCATTTGAAAAATGACTAGGGACTCATGCAATAGCTGACATGCAGGAAATTAGAGGAAGGGAAATGCTCCTTAAGTTAAGAGCAGTTTCCTTCAGTTAGAGATTTTGGAAAGTTTATTTGAAATTTTCTGTTTATTTTCCTCAGTAACTCCTGGATTAATTTTGATATCAAATGAAATCTACTAATGTCTATAAATAAAATTGATATTGTATGACATCAATATAAAAGATTAATTTTCTTTTGACTCCATCTTGTGTGGTCCAATGGGATGACATATCACACCAACAATAAGAAACTATTAGCTCTAACTCCACATTAGCTTCTTCATATTGTGTGTTTTGTGTGTGTGTGTGTGTGTGTGTGTGTGTGTGTGTGCATGTGTGTGTTTATGAAGGGGCCTTTAAGCCTTTATTGCTGCTGCAAGCAGCCTTCTGACTGGTGATTTGTGGTGATTGCTCTAACTGCTTTAGCTTTATCTAAGTTATATGTTCTTCTACACTAGGCAGCTGACTGATGATGGCAGAACCTAAAATAACTCAGTCATTTGGATTTGAAAAGTTAAAAACTCTTTTCTATTGAAACAACATTTTCTATGACATGTAAGAATGATTTATTTATCCAGCTGAATGGGGCATGGGAAATACTTTCAGGTTACATCTTTGATGACTTTGTTTTTAATTTAGTAAAGGAAAGTAAATAAGTAAATATATAATAACCCACATTTTTAGACAAGAGGCATATTTAATGAATCACTGGGGATATGCCATTCAAGAAACAAATTGAATGTGATGTTGGTATGAAAAGTGGACAAGGATGGAAAAATGAGTACCAAGACCCTAATAAAGTTACTGGGGGGAAATGTGTAAAGAACTATATGTTCTTTTTTTTTGTTGTTGTTGGGTTTTGGGTTTTGGGTCACACCCAGCAGCGTTCAAGGGTTACTCCTGGCTCTACGCTCAGAAATCACCCCTGGCAGGCACAGGGATGCCGGGATTCGAACCATTGTCCTTTTACATGAAAGGCAAATGCCTTACCTCCATGCTATCTCTCCAGTCCCGTAATTCCCCATCTTTCTACCTTTTTTCTTTTTTTTTAAATCATCTTTAATTTATCTTTTGTCCTAAAATGTTTTGCTGATCAATGTTGTATACATAAAATGGCCTAGGTTTAAAAGCAAACACATTCTGTTGAATTGTCTGTGTAGTCTTTGCAAACATGTATTTAGGAAAATAAACACTTATATACATGGAATTCCTAAGGGATTTCAAAGTAGATAGGATGTGTCAGTCGCGTAAATATGGAAATCATTTAGGATGCTATTGATATAAAAATATTAGAAGGGTATTAGGATAAAGGGTGGGGCTGAAATCTTAATACCTGATTAAATTGCTGTTTCTCTTTCTCTCTTTCCTTATGAACTCTAAACTGATCAATCAGTCTGGAATTTTCCCAGTCAGTGAAGTAATATTCATAAGATACTGATTTTTATTCCTCTACAGGAAGGTGAATTCGTTTAAAATAACCTCATGTTAATAATCTTTTTTTCATCCTCTTTTTGACTATAAAAAACCCTCCATGTTCTACAAAACCCACGCATAGCCCTTCTCGTGATTTAATAAAATAAATGAGGTCTCTAAATAAATTTTGGTGAATTTTATTTTCTTAAACAATGAAGAGTAAAAAGATATGGAGGTGTAGCTTTGAGTTGGAGGCTGAGGAGAGATGAAACTGGTAGGCAACAGGGTTCTTGAGCTGCCTGTCATTTCATGTCTTTCCCATTATGTCAATTTGCCTTTGTGCTCTGGATCCCATTCATGCTTTTTTATCTGCTTCTCTCTTCTGAACTTTTCTCAAATGATTTTTTTTCTGTGTCATTAACTCATTTTTAGTCATGATGCTATTTTTTAAATAATTTTTATTGTGACCAAAGTAACTTACAATTCTTTCACAGTAATATTTAAGGTACATAGTGACAATGAATCAGGGGCATTCCCACCACCAGTGCTGTCCTCCCTCCACCCCAGCATGCATCCCATATCTCCCTCCTTTGCCCCCCAGAATTCTAGTGTAACTGGTCCCTTCTTGTACAGCTTGTTGTAGATTAGGTATCGATGCTATTGTCATTGACTTTGGGTTTGATCATTTCTTATTTTCTTTTGCAGAGGCACAGTAAGTATTGGGGAAATTAGATATGAAATTCCCTTGGCCTAACTGATACCAGGTTTCTCTGCCCTTGAAACATACTGTCATGGAAACAACTACAGGTTCTGTACACATTTATTTTCTCACCCCTGAGGTCTTTTGATAATGCCAGGAAACTTTCTGCTCAGTTGTGCATAATAAAATCAGGCCTCTGTAACTAGATATCTTGGTATTTACATAGGTCATAGGCCTAGGATAGAGTCTTTCTTTATAGTCCTAAAAGTTCTGTTCCATCACTGTTGCTGTAATCAGTCTTCTGTAATCAGTGGTCTTGGTTTTTGCACAGATCCTAATCCGAAGCCTAGGATAGAGTCTTTCACTGTGGTTCCAGAAGTTCTGCTCACTAGTAGTTGTGAAAGTCATACCTCTGGAATTAGAGATCTTGGTTATTGTACAAATCCTGGGACTTTCTTATTGGTCCCAGGATAGGTTATGCCCAATCATGGTTGTCAAAATCAGTCTTCTGTAGTTAGCGATTTTAGTTTTGCACAGATTAAAGGATGACATGTCATCTGATTTCATCTTACCGTTAGGTGAAGAGTTAGGACAATCTGCTCTTAGATCAGGTTGTTGATGTTTCCTTGTTGTCAGGATGTCATATCAAAAGTGGTGCAGGTTGGTGCCAGAACAGCATTAGGAATTTCCCTGGGGGAGTTCAGTGTCTGGTGCTGTTGCAGGGAATTGTGTCAGTTCTACCTGGGATCTAGAGTTTGGGATTGGATAGTCACTGTCTGATCACATGGAGACTAAGTTGGGTCCACATGACACATGTTCAGTCAGGATGGGGGACACCCCTGCATTATAAATGCATGGGTTTTTATCCCTAGTAGATAAGAACTTGCTTCTATACATAAAATTTCCCCTTTTTTAGTATGCCTTTGCAATAGGGAGTGGTATCATATCATATTGCTGGTGTAATTGGGGGTGAGAATGACAGGCTACACAATGCCCTGGTTTTGACCTGAGATTTTATCCCAAGCAAAATTTTTTCTTCTAGGTTTTTATACCAAGCAGAACCAAAACAGGTGAAGTTAAAGAATATCTATCTATCTATCTATCTATCTATCTATCTATCTATCTATCTATCTATCTATCTATCTATCTATCATCTATCTATCTATCTATCTATCTATCTATCTATCTATCTATCTATCTATCATCTATCTATCTTCTATTTATCTAAAAGATAAAGGAAATAAATAAAAATAACTTTTGGAAAAAAGTAATTAAAGAAAAAATGATATAAGAGGATACCTTAAATTTGGGAATAAACAGACTAAGAGGTATTATTTTAGAGGTATTAAACATATAAAGAAAATATAGGCTTCCCCATTAAGTCTTTTGAGATATTCTTGTGGGGGTGAAGTCCAGGTCATGATGCTATTTTTGGTCATGATTTAAGTCATGATGTTATTTTTTAAAAAAAATTAAAATTTTGCTGCATAATTTTAGATTAATTTCAAAAGTTTATATTTATAATATCCCATTTAACTGAACTGAGTGCACTTAATTCAAATTGGGTAAAGGTGTGCCCCTTTGCTCATGATGAAGTCTTCTCAAATCCTCCCACTCTCATATCTACTCCCTTCTGGGTGAAGTTGAAGCTCTGCTTTTCAAGCTCCTGTGTCATGTGACTCCATCACTCTTTCATGTGTCTTAGTTTCCTCTTCCCTTTGTAATTACAGTCAAGAATTTAGAGTAATTTGAATGCTTTTGACAAGCATAGCTTTAGTTAATCTTTTATTAATGTAATTAGCTTGGCTTAATTAAGGGTCAAACCTGTGGAGTTTCTCCAACTATATAGAGAATAGAATAGCCATCCTATTCTCTGTGCTAGATGCCTTCCTTTTACTCAGAGCAATTCCAGTTCCAGCTTGGATAAATCCCAGAAGGACATTCTGACCTGGTTCTGTCCCCAGAACACACAAACAGATAAACTCAACTTTAGCTTCAAGGTCCTTATGTTTTTGATTTAATCTTTTTCAATGCAGTATCACAAAGACATTGCTTCTATTCTCTTTTGAGCTATGAGATGAAATTCTTAACCCCTGATATTCTTTTGCTAACACTAAAATCAAATAATTATCTTTAAAAAAAAACTCCTTGTAACTATTCATATGTCTGGTAAACGAGTTCAACTTTAACCGAGGCATGAGGTTATACATTTCTCCTCTCCACAATATTAACATTCTTGTAAAAATAGATTTTTGGCATTTAGAAATTTTAGTATGTCGAATTATTTACATGATAGGAGATAAACAAAAATGTTCTCTATTGACTGGGAAAGAACTTACACTTATATAATAAAGGAGGGTAGATTGGCCTTAAAAATAGCGGTTGAGTTTAGTGATTAACCAGAGGAGTTTGGAGCTGAAGGAAAAAAAGTATATACAAGGTAAAGCTCAGGGGTTGGAGCAAATAATAAGTACATATAATACATAGTTTACTTTGTCTGGGCTTTTCATCTACCAGATAGATACCTATAACTATGTGAACCTGATCCAAATTTGGATACAGGTTTTCTTATTCAATGGGTAGAAAAACAAATGTATGATTCTGATGAAATGCTCTTTCCTTCATGTTTTTTCTCTCTTCTTGTTCATTCTGAATCACATGACTGTCAAAGCAGATTTCTTTTTTCTTTTTTTTTTAAATATTTTTTATTTAAACACCTTGGTTACAAACATGATTGTGGTTGGGATTCAGTCATGTAAGATGATACCCCCCATCACCAGTGTAACATTCCCATCACCAATGTCCCAAACATCCCTCCTCCCCTTCCCACCCTCACCTGTACTCTAGACAGACTTTCTATTTCCCTCATACATTCTCATTGTTAGGATAGTTTGAAATGTAATTATTTCTCTAACTAAACTCATCACTCCTTGTGGTGAGGTTCATGAGGTGAGCTGTAACGTCCAGCCCTACTCTCTTTTGTCTCTGAAAATTGTTGAGAAATGTCTTTCATTTTTCTTAAAACCCATAGATGAGTGAGACCATTCTCCATCTTTCTCTCTCTCTCTGACTTGTTTCACTCAGCATAATAGGTTTCATGTACATCCATGTATAGGAAAATTTCATGACTTCACCTCTTCTGATGGTTGCATAATATTCCATTCTGGAGAGTGGTATGGAGATTTCCTCCAAACACTGGAAATTGAGCTCCCATACGATCCAGCTATACCTCTCCTAGGAATATACCCTAGGAACACAAAAATACAATACAAAAATCTCCTTACTTACACCTATATATTTGCAGCACTATTTACCATAGCAAGATTCTGGAAACGACCAAGATGCCCTTCAACAGATGAATGGCCAAAGA
Organism: Crocidura indochinensis; assembly: GCA_004027635.1. Classification (NCBI taxonomy): domain Eukaryota; kingdom Metazoa; phylum Chordata; class Mammalia; order Eulipotyphla; family Soricidae; genus Crocidura; species Crocidura indochinensis. The sequence continues at coordinate 9,317 of PVKC010028204.1, forward strand.
AACTGTGGTACACAAACCAGTTTTCTAAACCAAGCTTTTCATATCTTTACTAGTTAAGATGCTATAATGTTTTGTTGAGTAACATAACCCATATTTTAGCTACATCTGTTGGATTTCCCATTGTTTCTACATACTGTTACTCCAGACTGTTCCATGACGGTGTATTTTTAAATTCTAATATAAATTAAATATTTTGTTTTTGTTTTTGTTTTTGGGTCACACCTGGTGGCACTTAGGGGTTACTGCTGACTCTGTCCTCAGAAATAGATCCTGGCAGGCTCAGAGAACCACATGGGATGCTGGGAATCCAACTAGGGGTCTGTCCTGTGTTGGCCATGTGCAAGGCAACTGCCCTACCACTATGTTATTGCTCTGAGACTTGTGTGATGGTACAGTGAGGAGGGAGTTTGTTTTGCATGTGGCTGAACTGTACGCTATCTCCAGCATCCTATATGGTCCCTTAAGCATCACCAGAAGTGATCCCTAAGTGTGGAGACAGAGTAACCCCTGAGCATTTTCAGGTGTGCTCCAAAAACAAACAAAAATTAATATTTAAAAACTAAAAATATGTTCCATTTCCATGGAACTCAGGTCTATTTAACATTAACATGATGGTCAATTTTATCCTGTGGTAGATGATCCAGATATGAATTATGCACATTTAATACTTGAGTTGCAGTGGGACAATTTACTATTTTTGTCCAGAAATTTGCCTTGAGAAGTCCTTATTTTTTATTATAATATACCTCCATAGCATGAATATATAACTTGCAATTTCTAATGCTTTATCTTATGTAGTTTTAAAAATGCTTTGAAATATTAGACTGGTTAAGAAAAGAATCACTTGGAGTTTTAAAATAGATATTTTGGGCTCTAATTCCAGGGTTTATGATTTAATATGCAGAGGCTAGGATCTTGGAATTTACATTTCCAGGAAGCTGCTAAGTGATGCTGATATTGAGGATTTAGGAACCATACTTTGAATAGCTTATTCATCTATTAAGAGGTAGAGCAGATGATCTTCTTATGCACAAATGGAGGGCTCTGATACTCCATGGAGCACAATAGACTATTCTGTGGTCCTATTTCTAGTAATTGAAATCACTGAGACTAAACATCTTTGGAGCTGTGATCAAACACCCTTACTGTTACATCCTATGGCTACTAGTCTTGTGCTTTGCATACTTTAATCAGGTAGAAAAAAGGGAGGGCTTCTACTTGCAGTAATTTATTCTACTTTAGTGCTTATCTTGAGAGTTGTCAAAGGACAATTATGTGGACCTCTCAGAGTTTTTACTGGGTATCTTAGAGTGATAGCTATATTCCTAATCATACCAAAACAGTATTTTTTATATTTTTTTGATGGAAATTTGCACGTGTGACCCCAAAGTAAAGTCAAAAGGTCTGGCACCTTGGCATGAATTGATGTATCAAAACCAAACCTATAAGTAGTCCTTGTATTTTTTAATCGCACATTTGGAGGTTACAAAATGCCAGTCAGACTAAAGGATATCTTTGTGAATCAATAAAACTTATAAATTATATCAAATATGTACCTCAGAGTGCATGTGGGACAGAATGGAAAGCAAACCTGGAGCGCTTTATTTCTGAGCTTAAAGAAAGAAAATGGGCTGGTAGTTGTCAGGGTAGGGGAAGGGAGAGCAAAGGCACACACTTGTAATTATAAGATGAATAGATGTAGCAAACAGAATGGTGACACCATTCACAGTACTAAAATTTCTAAAGTAACACATTTCTAAAGTTACCAATTCCTAAATTTAAAAAATTCCATCTTTGGAATTTCCATCTTTTTTCTTTAATATTTTTTCTTCTCTTTTTGTTATCCTCATTATTCTTTTTTATTTAAAAATTTAAAAATAATATCATTACTTAAGCACCATAATTACAAACATGTTTGTAGTTGGATTGAAACCCAACTGAAGTGAAAAAAGTGTAACCTTCCTACTACCAATGCCCACTATCACCTTCCTCCCCACCCCTGCCTGTATTCCAGATAGGCATTCTATTTCTCTCACTCACTACCATTGCCATGATAGTTGTCAGTGTAGTTATTTCTCTAACTGCACTCACCACTCTTTGTGGTAAGCTTCACATTGTAGGCCGGTCCTTCCACTCTTCATCTCTATTCTCTCTGGGTGTTATTACAAAATGTCTTTTATTTTTCTTAAATTCCACAGATGAGTGAGACTATTTTGTGTCTATCTCTCTCCCTCTCACTCAGCATAATAGTTTCTATGTCCATCTCTATGTCTAGGAAAATTTTATGACTTTATTTTTCCTGATGGTTGCCTTGTATTCCACTGTGTATATATTCCATAGTTTCTTAAGCCACTCATCTGTTGAAGGGTATCTGGATCGTTTCCAGATTCTGGCTTTTGTAAACAGTGCTGCAATGAATATAAGTGTGCAGATGGCATTCTTTAATTGTGTTTTTGTGTTTTTAGGGTATATCCCTAGGAGTGGTATAGTGAATCATATGGGAGCTCAATTTTCAGTTTTTTGAGAAATCTCCATATTATTTTCCATAAAGGCTGAACTAAATAGCATTTTTTTCAGCAGTGAATGAGAGTTTCTTACTCTCCATATCTCCACCAGCACTGATTTTATTGCTTTTTGTGATGTGTGCCAGTCTTTGTGGTATGAGATGTTACCTTATTGTTGTTTTGATTTGCATTTTCCCTGATGATTAGTGATTTGAAGCATTTTTTCATGTGTCTTTTGGTCATTTGTATTTCTTCTTTAAAAAATTCTCTTCATTTCTTATGAGACCAGTGCTCTAACTAACCCCTGAGCTACGAGGCCCCTGTTCATTTCTTTTTCCCATTTTATGATGCTATTAGATGTTTTTCCCTTGGTAAGTTCTCTCAGTACCTTGTATATCTTAAATATTAGCCCCTTTTCTGATGGGTATTGGGTGAGTAGTCTTTCCCATTCTGTGGTGGCCTTTGTATTCTAGTCATTATTTCCTTTGAAATGCAGAAGCTTATCAGCTTAATATAGTCCCATTTGTTTATTTCTGCTATCACTTATTTGGACAGTGATGTATTCTCCTTGAAGATGCCTTTAGTCTCAATGTCATGGAAAGTTTTACCTTTGTGTTCTTCTATATACCTTATGGTTTGGGGTCTGATATCAAGGTCTTTCTTTAATCTATTTGGATTTGACCATTGTGCATGGTGTTAGAAGTAGGTCTGAGTTTGCTTTTCTGCATGTGGCTGACCAGTTGTCTCAACACCACTAGTTGAAGAGGCTTTACTTGCTCCATTTTGCATTTCTTGCCCCTTTATCAAATGATTGTATGTCTAGGGAACATTCTCTGAATTCTCACCGAGTAGGATCTGTCTTTATTCCAATACCATGCTGTATTAATGACTATTGCTTTTAATACAATTTAAAATTGGGGAAAGTGATGCCTATCATCCTCTTTTTCCTAAGGGTTATTTTAACTATCTGTGAATATTTACTGTTACAAATTAATTTCAGTAGTGTTTGATTCACTTCTTTGAAGAATGTCATGGGTATCCTTAGAGGAATTGCATTAAATCTGTAAGATGCTTTGGGGAGTATTGTCATTTTAATGATGTTAATCCTCCCAGTCCATGAGCAGTGTGTGTGTCTCCATTTCCTTGTGTCCTATTTTATTTCTTGAAGCAGTGTTTTGCATTTTTTTGTATATGTCCTTTACCTCTTTAGTTAAGTTGACTCCAAGGTATTTGAGTTTGTGTGACACTAATGTGAATGTCTATTAATGTCTATTTCTTCTTTATCATTATTTGTGTATAAGAAGGCCATTGATTTTTGCATGTTAATTTGAACTTCATCTTTTTTCACCTTTTTTAAATTTGTTTTGTTTTGGGGTCACATCTGGCAGTGCTCAGGGGTTACTCCTGGCTCTATGAACAGAAATCGCTCCTGGCGGCTCGGGGGGACCATCTGGGATACCGGGATTTGAACCACCAACCTTCTGCATGCAAAGCAAATGCCTTTACCTCCATGCTATCTCTCTGGCCCCTTTTCTTTTTTCTTTTTTTTTTTTTTTGGTTTTTGGGTCACACCCGGCAGTGCTCAGGGGTTACTCCTGGCTCCATGCTCAGAAATTGCTCCTGGCAGGCACGGGGGCACCGGGATTCGAACCGATGACCTTTTGCATGAAAGGCAAACGCCTTACCTCCATGCTATCTCCCGGGCCCCTCTCTGGCCCCTTTTCACTTTTTTTTCCCCACTGGGACCACGGGTCCCAAAATTTTGCAACTGTGTGAGAGGATGGATGCAGTTGCCTTACCCTATTTCACAATAAAGGCGTATGCCCAGTCATTACACTAGATAATAACTTATACTATGTATTTGTCCCACTTTAATAGAGTGTAAGAGAATAAAATTGAAAAAAAATTAAGTGTCAGCAGAAGCACGATAGTTGTGTCTGCGTTACAGATTGTTTTTCATGGAACATCATTTTCACTCAAAAGAAACATTGAGAAGAAAAGTATGGCAATTGTGACTGTTTGGGTAGATACTTGGAACAAGGTGCTATGAAGAGAGCGTTCTTTGTTCTAACCTGTTCCAGAGAGTAACTGGGACTAGGGCTCCCACAAAAGGGGCTCCCGCAAAAGGGAGCTGGAAAGCCCACTGGCTACAGCTCAGTTCTGATTACTTACTAAACCCTATCTTACCACCAGGAAAAATTCCAGGAAAAATGACTCGAGCACCACAGGTGTAGGGTCCCCAAAAATCAAAAACAAAAATAGCACAAAAAATGAAATTATTAAAACATTATCTAAATTTCAGCTGGTTCATTTAAAAGTCATCTTCTCCTTCAAGATACAGTTAACTTGCCTAATTTACCTTTTACCCTTCAGAAGGTTGATCTGGTAGACATGATTTTTATATCCCTCTTTTTTCCTTCATTAATTTTAAAATTGAGATTCTGTGGTTGACAATGCTATTCATAATTGTTTCTCATGCTTCTAATTCCAACACCACACCCACGCCAGAGTACTCTTTCCCTACATTCCACTCTAAGAGAAGTATCAAAGTATTTGCCCTGCCTAAAATTCTTTGTAAGCTCCTTGATCTTGAGAAAGAAGAGCGATTCTCTCTTCCAGGGAAGGGAAATATAGCCAACTCTGCTTGCTCTATATTTTTCACATATATAATTTTTACAGTCATTCTGTAATGTTGACTTACTCATCTCCCTTTAACAAATGAAGGCGTTGATGTGTTGGAAAATTGAATGGTTTGGTCAAGGTCAGTCAGCAGAGGCAAGTTTTGTCTCCAGAGCCCTGGCATGACAGTATCTCATCGGCATGCTTGCCCGTGCTTGTGAGTGCTTCCCAGAGAGAATGCAGGGACGTTTACATAATCTAAATGTCTTTGGTGAGCGCTAAAATAAATTTATAATCACACTCCATCAAATTTCCTAAGCCTTTAAAGAAGTTGCTTTTGGCTAAATGATGGCTGGAGCAGAAACCTTATCATCTTAGGAAAGCACTCAAGGCTACAATTTTTTAAGGTTTTCATTTCCTGTGGGGTGGGAGGGAGGGAAATAAAAAAAAGAAAGAAAATGTTCGTAGTCTCACACTACTGCTGAATCTTGACCAGAGAGTAAAAAAGATGATTTTCTCTGTGAAAAAGGGCGAGCCACTTCCATTTGTTTTCCCCCAAGGGGTTGGTTATTCGGGTTAATTTTTGTGATAAGTTGACTAAGGGGCAGTGAATGTCAGCAGGTTGGCGAGGAAGAAGAAAGGCTGATATGGGTGAGACCAGAAATAGAATGTTCCAGAGGAAGGTCAGGCACGAGACGTGAGGGTAACAGATTCTCATCAGTTAAGGCTTGACTCAGAATCTCCAGATACACCAGGTCAAGCCAGATTTGGTTAATGAAGCTGAAATTCAAACTGGTGTGAAAAAACATTAAGCTGGGAAGATGCAAAAAAAAAAAATTTTTTTTTATTTAAGAAAAGAAATAGGTGCTATCCGCAAGTGTCTCCACTTGTGTCAGACCTGCTAAACAGTTGATGAAACAGGGATGGGACTGGACTGTTAGCTCTGTGAACAAAAGTTCCTGAAACTCACAGAAGCTAAATGAGAATTATCACTGAGTTCCTTTGTTCTATTCTGCTTCCATCTCTCTCTCTCTCTCTCTCTCTCTCTCTCTCTCTCTCTCTCTCTCTCTCTCTCTCTCTCTCTCTCTC
>PVKC010028205.1:0-15490 GCA_004027635.1 Crocidura indochinensis
ATATAGGTTTCTCTGCCCTTGAAACATACTTTCATGGGAATAACTACAGGCTCCATACAAGCCTTTTTCACATCCAAAGGATTTTTATGATGCCAGGAAATATTCTGCTCAGTTGTGGCTGATAGAATCAGGCCTCTATCTTGAGATCTTGGTATTTGCAAAATTCATATGAAGCCTAGGATAGCGTCTTTTCTTTTTACAGTTCTAACAGTTTTTTTTCCATCACTGTTGTAATTGGTTTTCTGTAACTTGTGGTCTTCGTTTTTGCACAGATCCTAGGACAAAGCCTAAGGTATTCTTTCATTATTTTTCCAGATTATCTGCTCTGTCTCAGTTGTCATTGTCAGATCTCTGGAATTAGAGTATTTGGTCATTGTACAAATCCTAGGTCAAAGCTTAGACTAAAGTCTTTCTTTTTGGTCCCAGGATAAGCTCTGCCCAGTCATGGTTGTCAGTCTTTTGTAATTAGCGATCTTGTTTTTTTGTATAGATCTAAGGATGACGTGTCTTCTGATTTCATCTTACCTTTAGGTTATTAGGTAGAACAACCTGCTCTTAGATCAAGTTGTTGCTGTTTCTTCATTATCAGGATGTCATATCAAAACTGGCAGATGTTGGTTCTAGAGTGGTATTAGGAATTTCCCAGGGGTAGTTTGGTTCCTGGTGCTGATGCAGGGAACTGTTTCCTATATATGTCTGAGCTCTAGGGCTCGAGATTGGATGGTCACTGTCTGATCTCAGGGGGTCTAAGTTGGGTCAACATGATACATTTTCAATTGCGAGGCGCTCCTATATTTAAAAATGTATGGGTTCTTATCCCTAGTAGATAAGAACTTGTTTCTGTAAATAAAATGTCCCTTTTTTATAGTATGCCTTTGCAAAAAGGAATGATGCCATGTTATATTGCTGGTGCATATTGGGGTAAGAATGTCAGGTTACACAATCTCTGTGCCCTGATCTGAGCTTTTATCCCAAGCAAGACTTTTTCTTGTAGGCTTTCATACTAAGCAGAACCAAAAAATGTAAAGAAAAAGAGAAAAAATATTATATTAATGAATTAATATATTATTAATATAATTATGAATATTTGTTATATATTAATATATTATACTATATATATCATATGTAATGGAAGTTATTTATATAAAAATTAAAAATAACTGAAGAACAATAAAGTGATATAAGAGACTATCTTACATTTGGCAATTAACACAGACTCAGATGTATTATTATAGAGGTATCAAACATATTAAGGAAATATAGACTTCCCCTTTGTCTTTAGAGACATTGTTGTTGGGGGTGAAATCCAGAGCATATTTTCATCACACACCCTGGTTTTGTTGAGTTTGATAAATGATTTGCAGTGGAAAGGAATCAGGTAGAGTCCTTGTTCTGGGGTACTTCTGGGTCTGACTCCAGTATCATGCAATAGTCCATATTTGGGGGCTGTGAGAAAAATTGCCACACAGCATGAGTCATTAGAAATGTTGGTTGTAGTTTCTTCTGGGGAATGAATAGTGGGCCTGAAAGGGTGTACTCTCACTTTGGGAGCTGGGTGATAGCTTATTGGTGCAGGAGGCTGGTCTAAGTACCTAATGAGTTAAGAACTGAGGGTCAAGAGAATTAAATAAGGAGGGATATAGTCTCTTAATGTGGGTGAGTGTGAAAGGATAGAAGGATTTCTGAGGAAGGATGGGACATACGAGGGGTATATACACTTTAGGCATGCATGGATTATTTACAATTTAGTTTGGGCACTTAGAGGGGAGTCCACTGTCTATAAATTTATGCCCACATAAATACAAATATTAGTAATCTATTCTTAAGTTGTTAGAGTTCTGACCCAAATAGGATGGGTCTGAGCTCTTAAGAAATAATAGAATTAAGTAAAGATAAATAATTAGCTTAGATATAGTTCAGGAAAGAGAGAACAGGAGAACTAAAGATGAAAAGAAACATTATTAGTAAATACAATAGAAATGAGTCAAAAAAAATTTGGCCGGTGCATCGGAGTTGGAATGTTTCCCAATTTCTAAGCACTTCATCACTGACAGTGGTGGGCTTTGCTAAATGAAGGTTTCAGGGTTAGATAGTGGCTGGAATATTTTAGGATGCACATCTCTTTCTTGTCTAGAGCACTAAGCAATGTGGTACTGAGGACTATAAGAAGTGGTTACCCTATGTCATATTGTCCACTGCATTGTAGGTATTGTGGTTCCTTTCCTAGAGAGAAACTGATATGGTGGTTTGTTTGTTTGTTTGTTTGTTTGTTTTTGGTTTTTGGGCCACACCCGGCTGTGCTCAGGGATTACTCTTGGCTGTCTGCTCAGAAATAGCTCCTGGCAGGCACGGGGGACCATATGGGACACCGGGATTCGAACCAACCACCTTTGGTTCTGGATCGGCTGCTTGCAAGGCAAGCACCGCTGTGCTATCTCTCCGGGCCCTGGGTTTTATTTAAACTAAATTGAGTTGATGAAGAAGAAAGGGAAGAAGAAAAGAAAAAGTACCTTCTTGAGCAAGGTTCCCTTCCAGCCCTATTTTGTTTAGTGTTTTCATCATGAATGGATGTTGGATTTTGTCAAATGCCTTCTCTGCATTGATTGATATAATCATGTGAATTTTACTTTTTTTTTTTTTTGTTGTTGTTGATGTTGTATGATGTTGACTGATTTGTGCATGTTGAACCATTCCTGCATCTCTGGGATGAAATCTACCTGGTCATTGTGTATAAACTTTTTGATGTTTGTTAGATAAGTTTGCTAAGATTTTGTTGAGCATTTTTGCATCTATGTTCATTAGTGAGGTTGGTCTGTAGTTTTCTTTCTTGGTGATGTCTTTGCCCTCTGTAGGAAAGAGTGTGAAATTAGACTCATAAAAAGTAGTTAGGAAGGATTTATGTATTTTCAATGTTTTGGAAGAGCTTGAGATCAATGGTAGTAATTCTTAGGATGTTTGATAGAATTCCCCTGTAAAACCATCTGGACCTGGATTTTTGTTCTTGGGGAGTTTCTTCATTACTATTCAATTTCTTTAGCTGTGTTTACCCTACTTAGACTTTCTATGCCCTCCTTATCAAGACTCAGAAGATGAAAATTTTCAAGAAATCTGTTTTTTTTTTCTGGTTTCTCTAACCTAACTGAGTAGAGTTGTTCATAATAAGTCCTATGATGACTTGAATTTCTTAGGGTTGTGTTGTAATCTCTCCCCTTTCATTTGTGGTCCTATTTATTTGGGAGTTTTCTCTTTATTTTCTTGATGAGTCTTGCTAAAGTTTGTCTATATAGTATATTCTTTTGAAAAACCATCCCTTGATTTCACTGACTTTTTTGTATTGTTTTCTTAGTTTTTATGTTGTTTATTTCTGCTCTGGCTTTTATTTTTCCTTGTCTTCTAACTGTGTTTGGGTTTCTTTGATGCTGTTTTTGTAGATTCTTAAGATGTCTCTTTACAGTCACTATTGATTTTGTCATTTTCCTTTTTCCTGACATAGGCCTGTGAGTTTCATTGTTGCTTTTGCTTTGTCCCACAGAATTTGACTGTTTTTCTCCTTATTAGCAATATCCTCAAGGAATCTTTTTATTTCTTCTTTAATTTCCTCTTTGATTCAGCTGTTGTTGATTAGCATGTTGTTTAATCTCTAGGTGTTGGATTTTCTCCACGACTTCTTTGTACAATCACTCTTGATCTCTGCTGCATAGTGATCTTATAGGGTGCTTCTAATAATCCTTATATTTGTGACATTATGCAAGTTAGATTTTTATATCAGAAGGCATGGTCTATTCTTGAGAAGGTTACATGTGTAGTTGAGAAGAGTGTGTATTCTGCTTTCTGGGGGTGGAGGGCCCTTTATAAGTCCATTAGTCCTAGTTCTTCTAATTTCTTGTTTAGGGCTCTTAGTCTTTGCTAGTTTTATGCCTCTTGGATATGTCTAGTGGTAATAATCCTGTGTTGAAGCCACCTTCTACGATTGCATTTCCTTCCATATGTTTATCCAGGTTGGCGAGCAAATGCCTTACCTATTTTACTGGCTCTGCATTTGGTGCATAAATGTTGATCAAGAGTTAGTACTTCTTGACCTATTGTACACCTGATCAGTAAGTAGTGACCCTATTTTTCTCTGATCACTTTTTTAAAGTTAAATGTAATTTGTTCTGATATAAGAATGGCTGCCCCCACTTTATTTTGTTTTTGTTTGCCATTGACTTGAACAATTGATTTCTATCCTTTTAGTCTAAGCATGTGACTTTTTTTTCATTTGAGGTCTATATATATACTTATATATACAGATACAAGCACATTAATAAATCCATATATATCTCTTCAAGTATATATAATACATATCATTAAGATATGTCCAACTCTTGAATCAACTATATCTCAATGTGGAATGCATCATAGAGGGAGTTTCTGTCCTCTGGAAAAATCAGTGATCACTCTTGTGTTATCTTTTGTCTCCTTAATTTTAAAGAATATGTTTTCTTTTATTTTTAATGAAAAAGGTATGAAGTTAGAATAACACCAAATCACAATTACCAGATGAATTTCAATAATAAAATCTGTTTAATAACTAGGTGTTAAGCAGATGGAATGAATTTTAAAGACTCATGCCTTGAATGTGATCAACTCCAGTTAAATTCCTGCCACTATGTGTGATTCAGAATGTTTCTAGGTGTGGCCTTGCAAGTGACAGGCACTATTAGTACAAGTTGAGTGACAGACATAATGTATAATATTCTCTAACTCATTTTTTTTTTGGTTTTTGGGCCACACCCAGTGACGCTCAGGGGTTACTCCTGGCTATTCGCTCAGAAGTAGCTCCTGGCAGGCACGGGGGACCATATGGGAACCGGGGGATCGAACCGTGGTCCGTCCTAGGTTAGCGCAGGCACCTTATCTCCAGCGCCACCGCCCGGCCTTCTAACTCATTTTTAAATAATATTTTATTTAAACACCTTGATTACAAACATGATTGTGGTTGGGTTTCAGTCATATTAGAGGACACCCCCCCATCACCAGTGCAACATTCCCAACACCACTGTCCCAAATATCCCTCCTCCACATCCTGCCCCCACCTGTACTCTAGACAGGCTCTCTATTTCCCTCATGCATTCTCATTGTTAGGATAGTTCGCAATGTAGTTATTTCTCTAAATAAACTCATCACTCTTTGTGGCAAGGTTCATGAAGTGAGCTGTAACTTCCAGCCCCCCTCTTTTTTTTCTCTGAAAATTATTATTGCAAGAATGTCTTTCATTTTTCTTAAACCCCATAGATGAGTGAAGGCATTCTATTTCTCTCTCTCTGATTTATTTCACTCAGCATAATAGATTCCATGTAAATCCATGTATAGGAAAATTTCATGACTTTATATTTTGTGAAGGCTGCATAATATTCCTTTATGTACATGTACCACAGTTTTTCTTAAACCATTTGTCTGTTGAAGGGCATTTTGATTGTTTCCAGAGTTTTGCTATGGCAAATAGTGCTGCAATGAATATAGTTGTAGGGAAGGCAATCATTGGAAAAAATAATATGGGAAGCATTACTTTCCCCAACTTAAACTGAATTACAAAGCAATAGTTATCAAAACAGCATGGTTTTGGAATAAAGAAAGACCCTCAGATCAGTGGAATAGGCTTGAATACTCAGAAAATGTTCCCCAGATATACAATCTCCTAATCTTTGATAAAGGAACAAGAAATCCTAAATGGAGCAAAGAAAGCCTCTTCAACAAGTGGTGTTGGCACAACTGGCTAGTCACTTGCAAAAAATTGAACTTAGACCCCCAGCTAACATCATGTATGAAGGTAAAATCCAAAAGGATTAAAGATCTTGATATCAGACCTGATACCATATGGTATATAGAACAACATGTAGATAAAACAGTCCATGACATTTAAACTAAAGGCATCTTCAAGGATGAAACTGCACTCTCCAAGCAGGTGAAAGCAGAGATTAACAGATGGGAATATATTAAGCTGAGAAGCTCCTGCACCGCAAAGGAAATAGTTCCCAGGATACAAGAGCCACCCACTGAGTGGGAGCAATTATTCATCCAATACCCATCATATAAAGGGTTAATCTCCAAAATATACAAGGCATTGACAGAACTTTACAAGAATATTCTCTAACTCTTACATGCAACCTTATATGGTTGCATATAAAGTTATTTTCAATCACTTTACACTGAAAATCACTGACAATAGCCCTCAGGCTAACTCAACACTCTGAGATATCAATATATATCAATATATATCAATATATATATTAGGAGTTTTTAAAAGTTTCCTGAAAGTTTAAATATTTAAGATTTCACTTTGCCAGCAGAGGTATTAAAATTCACATCATCTAACAATGTATGTGCTTCTTATAAGACACATATATAAATATTATATTATATAACTTAGTCTATCCAATAACGTATATAGTAGATTATATCCCTATTATTCACATAACTTATATCTAGTAACATACATAGTTGATTATATTCCTATTATTCTTACAAATGAGCTCATTACTTTTTAGTAAGTAAGTATAACCTGCCAACAATCCTTAAATAGTAAGAAATAATAATGTGTTCTACTAGAAAAAAGCATCTGTGTTTATAAGGAAATAATATTGAATACAGAAGTGATATTATTAGAAAAAGTACAGCCTTATTTATAAATATTTAAAGTGTATTGTTGTGAGATGGCTATAGAGTCACTCACTAATCGATTGATAAAATTTATAAAATTTGATAAATATTAACCTGCATTTTCTCAGTTCACAGAAAACCTAAGGATATTTTCTGAAGAAAAAAAAGTGAGTTTTACCTCTATGAAAGGCATTTGATTTAGTCTGAGTCCAAATTACCTGCAGAGGGTCTAAGATTTCCTTGAACTTAAGCTGATGAGAATTTAGTATTTCTTTACAGACATTAATTTTGTTTACAAAGTTATACAGGAAGAAGCACAGTATTTGAATTTAGTTTGCCATATGTGTTTTGTCACTGGTTATCAGTTTTCAGACATAATATGTTCAATTAAAAATACTGCAAAAATCTACTTGTATAAAACTTATAGGTTTGCATTCCTTTTCTTTTATTTATTTGACCAAAAACATAAGCAAAGTGTTAGGGAAATGCTTTAAAAGATATCTCTGATTCTCTGTGTTATGCACAGAATTGTTCTATGCTTAGATTTTTTATTCCATGAAATTCTGCAATTTTTCTTCTGAAAGAATATCATTAATTATTCCAGTGGATTATAGAAGTGTGTTTTATGGCAAACTACCCAACACCACAGAAAATTTTATTCTAATACTTTATCACTCCATCAGTAGTAACTGTGAGGGGACTGAGGTCTACTTAATTTATCTACTGACTATAAAATTAAAAAATGATTCATAAAATAATTGATGAATGAGTAACAAATTTCAATCCACAGACTCCACAAAGATTGAATGCAGGTTTATTTGTCTATAGGCATTACATTCTAAAAAAAGGACTGTATACATTCATTTATTGTTAATGTTATTCTATATCAAATGTACCATGTAATAATATCAAAAATATTCCTGTGATATGGTATAACCACTCATTTCAATATGAAATATTTAATTATGTACAGTAGATAAGAATTTTATAGAACTATTATAGACTAAATTTTGCCAGCTTTATTATTTGACATAATCTTATGATATTTCTAATAAGTTTCTGATAATGCACTGCTTTTATGTGTTTCCTTGTAATGATTACACTCAATAAATTCTATAATCTAGTTTACATTTCATATTACATTATATTGGGGGTAAATTTTTATATGATTTATGAGTGTAGATATCGTGTTATTCGTGTTACAATTGCTTGTGTTTTTCACACATTATTTGTGAACAGCTGCAACATAGTGCTTAATATTATTTCATTCACTTATTAATTAACTACATTTTTTCTCATAAAAGTATTTTTAGAAATGTTTTTATTGAATGATCTCTCATCTCTAATTTCTACCATAAGGCAGCTTATTCCCTCTTGAGTAAGATACATGTGCAAATTTAGTATTTTAATAAGAAAGTTTAAATTCATTTTCAAGAAAGCTTAGTAAGCCCGGGTTATTTTGAGCATGTGAAAATTTAAGTATTCAAATTTCAAAACAAAAGTGTTTCAAAAGGAAACCACTAGTTGATTATAGGCCTAGGATCCAGTTAATCAGTCTGGATACAATAAAATATTCCCTGAAGATATCTTTATTAAGATTTATTCCAGAACATGCTCTCTATTTACCTTTGGATGAACTTTACTCACCTCTGAATGAACTCTATTTAGCTTATGCACAATATATTTTTTTCCCTAGAGCTTGACTGGTAAATATCAGAGGAAGCATCCACTCCCTTAAGCCCTCTCTTGGGGATCCAAGTGTAGATCCTTGTCACTCCCAGGGCAAAGAAGCTATACTTGGCTTCACCTTTTTTTTTTTTTTTTTTACAAGTGGTAAAATAACTAAAATCTGTGATCCTAACAATTGTATTCATTTTGATTGCATACTTCACAAATTGAAATTGAAATAGATAAAGCTTTCTAGCCTATCTATGCTAGCATTTGCACATAGTTTTCATATTATGGAAAAAGTATGTCTGTAGATAGTGTGTGAGATGATAGAATGCTTATAAACGCATAAAACAGCTAAGATATCATTCACTAGAAATAAAACTTAGGACATTGTACATAATTTAGACTTATTGTGGCAAACAAAAGAGACATACTTAAATGTTTAAAGATAATAATCCCTAAATTAAAAAGAAAAACCTCTTTTGATTTGAAATGAAAATGGAGGATCATATATTCCTCTATCCATCTGGAAAATATAACCTGAGTGTACCATTAATAATAAAAAAAAAAGTACACCAAATAAAGTGAAGATGTGATACGACATATATTAAGGTTTTTTAAGGGGGTCTGGTGGTGGCGCTGGAGGTAAGGTGCCTGCCTTGCCTGCGCTAGCCTAAGACGGACCACGGTTCGATCCCCCGGCTCTCATATGGTCTCCCAAGCCAGGAGCGACTTCTGAGCACATAGCCAGGAGTAACCCCTGAGCGTCACTGGGTGTAGCCCAAAAACCAAAAAAAAAAAAAAGATTTTTTTAAGAGTAAGAAATGGATGAGAAATAACAGGGGTATGTGTCAAGTGATTCAGGAAGATTAGTGATATTGAGGTATTATATATGCATATATCCAAACCACAGAGTCAGGAATGCTGAAAGTATGAGACCAAACTATAACAACCAATCTTAAAAGTATGCCTCTAAGGAGGAAGATTGGCAACTTGGATATAAACTGGGGACATTGGTGGAGGGAAGCTGATACCAATGATAAGATTGTTGTTGAAATATTTTATGCCTGAAAGTCAACTGAAAAATTGTAATCCACTGTACCTTAATAATTTTATCTTAATTTTACATGACATTTAATCATGAGTAAAAAGTCATTTTTATTTGTTTTAAATATATTCACTAACTAAATTTATTATAAATAAATACAATTTATTTTATATATAACTATATATTATATATGCTTTTTTTTCTTTTGCAAAAGAGCTAATCTTCTGATATGAGCTATACATTCCCTACAGACATTGAATCTTGAGTAAAGAAAACACTGGAGACTATTATAAAAATTATTTTCCATGAACAGATGAACTCTTCCAATTAACACTAGGGCAAAAATTACATTTTTACTTGTCAAGTTCTGGTTTATTTACATTAATTTTCTATCACTAAAAGAAAGAAGAGTGATATGACTAAGATTAAGACCAAATAATACTTGTCTGGATTCAGTTTTCTTAATATTAAATATGTATATAGCATTTATAACAATGGATGTTATATAAAAATAATTCAGATAGCAATTTTATAATTATTATTTTATTGCAAAAAAGTTTCAAAATAAACTAAAGGAAAACAAAAGTTAGATACATTGTTCTTATGGGATTATTATTTTAATAATTTTAATTATATTAATTTTTAAACATTACTTTATTTAAACACTGTGGCTTACAAGGTGTCCATTATTTTATTACAGGTATTTTATTTGTTTATGTAATTTATTTAATTATTATTACAGGTATTTTTATCACAGATACAAAGTTGTTCATTATTGAGTTTCAGTCATACAATATAAGACATCTGAATATAAAAACTCACCAGTGCACATTTCCTTAAAAAACAATGTCCTCATTTCCCCTTTACTCTTCCTCCTGTGCTCTCCACTGTATGCTTTTCTGAGACATTTTTCTTCTCTCTCTCTCTTTCTTTTTAATATAATAATCATTGATGAATAGAAAATTTTGGATTGATTTTATGACCTAGTTATGGGATGAAGTAGATACCTGATAAAGTATTCAGTCCATTTATCTCTCATAAATACCTGTTAAATTCAAAAATATGTTTTAAATATTTGATCATGTTCAAATACAATTCATGAACCCCAATTTATCAATATATTATAGAGTATTCAAATTTTGAGGATTTAAAAGTATTTTTAAATTTTATATCTAAAACATTATCCAAAATAGTTTGCATTCACACAGGTTGAATCTCCATAAAATATTTTGTTCTCCGTTAGTTTAAATCCTGTTTCTTTACTATTTAGTAAATATAGTCCATTGTTCTAGTCTGATAACCATTCCATTTCCAGTTCACTTAATACATAATTGTAATTTCATGTAGCAGTGTTCTCTCTTCATACTATTTCCTATAATTCATAGTGATTTAAGGATGTAAAATTAACTTCATAAACTTCAGTCAATAGGGATTGATCTCATCTTATGGGATAGGTTTTGGGCTATATCCAACTGTACTCAAGATTTATTACTGTGCTTATAGATCATATGCATTTTGGGAATTGAATTTAGCTTGACTGCATACAAGGTAAGTGCCACTTAAGCCAGTATTTTCTCTCCAGCCTGAAATTAGACTTTTTAAAGTAAATATCTACATACGTTATTTGGTGAGAGTGATGTACATTTTTCTTTTATTTTTTAATTGTTGTTTGTTTAATTTTGTTTCATTTTGGGGCTATAGCCAGTCACTACTAATGGTTCTGTGTTTATGGATCATTCCTAGTTGGTTCCAGGAACATATGGGTTACTGGGATTAAACTCTAGTAAGCCCTGTGCAAAAAAATGTGCATTACTCATGATTATCTCTCTGGCCTTTTTTTTTTTAATGTGAGCTATGCCTTAGTGTTTACAGACCTGAGTCCAGTGCTGATAGTTGGTTTCTGAACTTGGGAGGCCCAAGGGGTTATATAGTGCAAGGAATTGAATTATTTATATTTACATATATTTATATGCCAAACATGTGGCTTATCACTGTGTATGGTTCAGAGACAGAATTTCAAACTTATTAATAGGTGTTATCTCATAAGGCCATGGAAGTACCAATATTTCTTTACCATAGTGTGAACACAGGATGTAGATTTCATTTATTTCCTTAATGTTATTTTGTTGTTGTTTTATTTCCCTAACAAATTGGTTCCTTAGCATATGCTTAATATAACAGAACACCTCAAATATTAGTGTCTTAATACAATCATATGTTTACTTCTCACCTTCATGTAATTTATAAATTAAGAGTGAGCTCTGCAGGGAATTTCTATACTTTGGATGATTACTGTTATTGTTATATAACAGTGTCTGACATGAGAAGTGTCTGCCAAGAGAAGTAATTGGGAGTTAGCAAAGATTCATACTAGTTTGGATTTCAGAACTTATCATTTTTAAACATGGTCCTGAGCACAGTGCTATGTTCCCCTAAAATTTCTATCTTAGATCTGGACAAATAATATAAGTGTTAAATGGAGAATTGGCATAGGTAAAAATTACAATTAAAATATTAAGATCCAGTTTCTTTTTTTATTTTAAACTTTGTTTATTTGTTGATTAATTGGTTTGGTGCCATACCTGGCATTGCTCAGGGATTACTCTTGGCTCTGCACTCAGAAATCACCCCTTGCAGGCTGGGGGACCAGATGGGATTCCGCAATTGAAACAGATCTTTCCCAGTCAGCCTCATGCAAGGCAAAAGCTCTACTGCTGTGTTATCTCTCCCGGACAAGATCCAGTTTCAACCTGGCATGGTTGAGAAAGAAAAACTTTAGCCACCAGTGACTTTAAATGTTATGCTGTGTAATATAAAACATATTGCCAATTTTCTTACACACTAAAATCTACTTTTAGCATTGTTTTCATAAGTTTTCTATATTTAGAATATCTTGCATTTTTCATTCCTTAGTTTCACTCAAATTAAGTGCCATTCACAAATAGGCCAGTATCCTGTCAAGATAGATTCTATGACATTGAAATTCAACCTTCATGTCTAACTGCCACAAAAAAATGACTTAACATATGAAGCATTTGGATGATTAAAACTTGAATGAAATTAATCATATTTATAATTTTTTTTTGGTTTTTGGGTCACACCCGGCAGTGCTCAGGGGTTACTCCTGGCTCCATGCTCAGAAATTGCTCCTGGCAGGCACGGGGGACCATATGGGGCACCGGGATTTGAACCGATGACCTTTTGCATGAAAGGCAAATGCCTTACCTCCATGCTATCTCCCGGGCCCCACATATTTATAATTTTTAAATTATACAGAATTAACTTATGCAGTTTCAAAAGAATCCATTGGTAGAATTTTAAAAAAATACTTGAAGGTTGTCATAATAAAATCGGTTAAAAATTAGGAATTTTTAAGCAGAAGAAAGGAAACTATAGGCCAGTAATTAAAAGTTATTAAGAAGAGAATCAAATAAAAAGTCAAAAATAAAAAAATACTTCCTATTCTATAAGTATCCCAACAGAATAGACTTCAAAATATAAAATTATTAAAATTGATAACATCAATAGAAGAAAATGAACTTCATTTTATAGATAAAGGTCCAGTTCTAAAGTTAGGCAGGTAAGGTTCTTGTTTAGCTTGCAGCTGGCCAGGATTGAATTCTAGGTGCCACATACGATTCTGAATCACTTTGTCATTCTGATTCTCTTACCTGATATGCATTTAGGCAATTGATACTGAGAGAGATTTTTGTCATGGGAATTTCTGACATTTATCTCTAGAAATTATTGTGTCTGTTGGTTCGGCCTTGCCTAAAAGTAGACACTTCTGTTCTGCTAAGGTAGGTTTTCAGTCTGTGAAGTTTCTGAGCTAATGTTTATCCATAAAGCAGTGTATCTGTCCTTCAGACATGAATGAAAGTCTAGCTTGATGAATTATTCTGTGAGAAGCATTCATTTCATTGAGTTTTTGTCTCTATATCCCACCACTATATTGTTGAGCCTGGAGAGTTGTTTGTGATAAGTCTGCTATACATCTTAACTATGTTTCTTTGTATGTAATTTTTCTCAAGATATTGCTGCTTTCAATATTCTTTCTCTGTATATGGTTTTCATCATCGTAGCTAGGATTTGCCTTGCTGTGCTTTTATTTAGATTTATTTCAGCTAGCACTCTTTGGTCATCCAATCCTCTTCATTGGGTGGAAGCAAGGGAATTTCTCAGGATTGATGTCTTTGACTATTGTTTCTTCACGGGCATTTTTTTCCTAGCCTTTTGTAGCCCTGATTATTTTAAGTTGTACCCATTAGATTATTCAAAAAAGTACACTGGTGAAGTTTATTTTATATTATGTCTCTGTTTCTCAATTTTGAACAACTTTCTCTTTAGAAGAAAACCTGTATTTTGAAGAGCCTTGTAACCCTGGTGCTTAAATAAAAAAATAATACCTCAAAAAATAAAAGGAATAGGACAAGATTCTAATCAGAATGTCAAAATATAGATTGCACTAGACTGCCGAAAACAGCTAAACAAAAGAAAATAATTACATACAAAGTATAATCGATAAGAATTAGTGAAGATTTATCATTTGGAAACCTCCAATATATAATTAAAAGCTTGAAATAAACACCTCACAAAGAATAATTTATGCACCCAAGCTCTCATTTATATTTTAAGAAAGTATACAAAAATTCATGGATAAATAGCATCTTAGGACTTCATAGATTTAAGGGGCTACTTTAAAATAAGACAGACTCATCTGACAAACATGACAAACTTCTATAGTAATATGGCACACAACTTTATGATAATAATCTTACTTGGTGTTAACAACGAAATGCATATATTAAGACACAGTGATAAAAATAATTACAAAATTGAATCCAATCTTCTCCTGCTAACAAATACATGTGAGCCATAAGGGAAAAAACAGACTATAAGTCAAAAGATGGAAGTCGATATTTTAAGCAAGCAACTGCAGAAAAAAACCAAGGTGTTCAAAATAGAATCAAACAATATTGTTGTCATAATTTAAAAAGTTAAGAGAGATGGCCATTATTTAAAATTAAGGGATATGTACATCAGGAAGACTCACATTCCTAAACCTATGTGCAACTAGTGAAGGAACAGCAAAATATGTAAAATAATTGCCAGTAGACCTGAGGTAGATATTGTTAGCAATACTTTAATACTGATAGACTGCAACACCACTCTATAATCAAATAATAGATTACCTAGACTACAACTAAGCAAAGAAATACTGGATTGGATAAAACAGATACAAGAGAGGGGTAATTAAATCATAAATATATAAAATATAAATTACGCATGATATTAAAAACAATAAATAAATATAAATAAAAATAAAATAATCATATCAAATAATTATATTTCACATATTATATACAATTATTTTAACATAACAGGAATTATATAATTATGTATGGGTATATAATATATATGGATATAATATACACATGGATATATAATATACATTACAAATATAAAATTATAATTATATTATATAAATAAATAAATGTATATGACTAAATTCAGAAAATGGAGAAATCACATTCTTCTCCAATGTACACAATAAATCCATGATAGATGCATGCTGGGTCACAAAACATATGTTTATAAAACAGAAGGATAGTAATCACATCAACTCCTTTCTCAGATCCTTATCTCTGAAAATAGAAGTTGACCAAAAACAGAAATGGGGAAATAATCCAAGTAGTTGGTTATTAAACAGTTTATTACTGAACCACAGTGGGTCAGAAAGAATATTGAAAGATTCCTGGAAATGAATGAGTATGAGGACTCAAGCTAAAAAAGAACTTTTAGGACTAAACAAAAACAGTGTTAACAAGAAAATTCATAGCTACACAGGATTTATAAAGAAGAAAAGGTCTACATAAATTACCTAAAGTACAACTCAGAAAACTGGAAAATAATCAACAAAAGGAGCTCAAACAGGCAAGAGTAAATAAATCATAAAATTTATAAAATAAATTAATTGGCATCCAAAACAATCAAAAAGATTAGTGAAACCAAACCTGTTTTTTTTAAATATACAAGATTAACTACTAAGAAGCCTCACAAAGAGAAAGAAAGAGAGAGAAAAGAGAGAGAGAGAGAGAGAGAGAGAGAGAGAGAGAGAGAGAGAGAGAGAGA
>PVKC010028206.1:0-15511 GCA_004027635.1 Crocidura indochinensis
GCAAAAGTGGAGCCAGAGTATAGCACAGCAGTAGGCATTTTGCCTCGCACGCTGCTAATCCAGGACAGACCCAGGTTCGATCCCTGGCCATATGGTCCCGAGCCTGCCAGGAGTGATTTCTGAGCACAGAGCCAGGAATCCCTAAGCATCACGGAGTGTGGCCCCAAAACCACACACACAATAAAAAGTGAGGGGCTGGAGTGATAGACAGCAGTGGGGTGTTTGCTTTGCATGCTGCCAATCCGGGATGGACCCGGGTTCAACCCCTGGCATCCCATATGGTCACCTGAGCCTGCCAGGAGTAATTTCTGAGCAGAGCCAGGAGTAACCCCCTGAGCACTGCTGGGTGTGGCCCCAAAACAAAAAGAGTTCAAAATGTCCAGCCACACAAAAACCTGTACATGAGTGTTCATAGCAGCGTGACTCATAGCAGCCAAAAGTTGAAAACCCAATGCCCATGAACTAGTGAATGAACACACCAGACTGTTATTCAGTCATGAAAAGAAATAAAAGCAATAATACATGATATTCCACACATATAAAGTGTTTGGGGGAAGATTGTCACTAAGAGTTGCAACATGCACCACTTCATTCATATGAAATGTTCCCATCAGACAAAACTGTAGGGACTGAAGCTGTGGCGGGCCAGCAGGGGAAGGAATGACTGATAACGGGCACTGGATTCTTGATGACAAAAACCTCAAATTGATTGTGAATGCATTTAATAAATATATTAGCAGCCATAAAGTGTACATCTCATCTATTTTTAAAAGGTTCTTAGCCAGCACTGCTTCAAGACAGGCAGTATAGTGTTCGGGCCTGTTGATGCAAGAAAGGGGCCCCAGCTGTGCCATGGATCAAACTCAGAGCCTCACATGGGAACTGCTCCAGCTCCCTGATCTCTGTGCACACACATGCCCTGAAGTGGTGGGCTGTAGGGTCTGTGAATTTCATCTCAGTAAACCTTACAACAAATGCAGATCTAGACTGAAGTGTGCTGAATGAAAAGAAACAGGGCAGAGAGCAGCTGAGGAAACTGCTACAGGGATGGAGAGGAAGAAAATGGATCACACTGAAAGCAGAAGTTTCTGGGATCAGGAGAACTGGCTTTGCGGTGAGCACCACACGTCTGCCTATGGAGCTAGTGTCTCTTGGGAGAGGGAGAAACAAAAACAAGGGATCTGTAATTATCAAGCAGTCAAACTACTCAGAACCTCACGGGTATTGGGTGCGCATGCAGCCCACCTGTAGGAGGAATGTTCAGGTAAGAATCTACAGAGTTGCTTGCCAGGGGACTCTCCTGCCTGTCCCTCCTCACTAACAAACCCAAGAGGGTCCAGGCATTCAGGGCATGGGTAAGAGGCTGCAAGATCTAACTAGCCAAGTGTGACTGGAGAGTAAGAGATGAAAAGACAAATATGCTGGGAACAGACTTTCATTGGGCAGGGGATAGAGGAGAGAGGGGAAGTAAAGAGGTGGGAAAATCAAACCCAGGGTGCACCACATATACAAGGCAAGTGCTTTGCTGCTGAATTACAACCGCAGCCCTGCCCTTTTAAGTTTCAAGATACTTTACTGGGTTCTGTGTGTTGAAGAATTACAAGGCAGGTGTCCAGTGGGTAAGCACTTACTTTTGCATAGGGCCAACCCAGGTTCAATCCCTGGCATCCCATATGGCCCTCAGCACCAGCACCTCCAAACAACAAACCAACAAAGCTGCTGATGCAGGTACTGTTCTTGGTTGACTAATCTCTGACCCAGTTTTGTTCCTATACCACCACCCTTCCAAAAGTCTTCCTGTCCTCTAGCAGGAGACTGGTGATGGCTAAAAGACCATGTGACTAACGGGCCTGCCATACTAGGAGGCAGGAAAAGTTAGACTGCATGGACGGAAGCACAACCTGTCAAGAACCTCACATGTGCTCTCAGCTGTCTCGACCCTCTCCTCACTCATACCTGTTGCCATAGGAAGCATGAATCACCACTGAGATGCATCAATAAAGCCAGCAACTCTGGTCCTCAGCAGTCCACTCACAAGATGGGGAAGCTCGGTCAGGGGCTAGGATCCAGTCTCTAACTCTCAGGACCTGACACTTCTCACTCTACTAATACCCCAACGTGGGTCCTCTCCAAGAACCTGGACTTCACAGGGTCAGAAATGCCAAGCATCCTCAGAAACCTCTGGTCTCAACAAAAAGAAACCAGAACCAACTCGTCCCCACAACCCTTGTAGGAAGAAAAGACATCACAGTCTCAGACCCCATCTTTCTTTTTTACTATTTTGGGGGCCCCTCCTGGCGATGCTCAGGGTTTACTCCTGACTGCACTCAGAAATTACTCCTGGCAGTGCTTGGGACCATATGAAATGCCAGAGATCAAACTGAGGGTGGCCAATGTAAGGCAACTAACCTACCACCATACTATCTCTCTCTCTGACACCAGGCTCATATGATTGTAAAGGGAGAGAAAAGCAGAATCCTCAGCATACTAGGGACCACAAAGCTATGCTCTGAGGCCACTTGGCCCTTCCTGCTACCATCAAGCTGGACACTGCCACACAAAGACAGGCTTGCGAAATAGAACCCCTAAGTCTACAGAGAGACAGCCATTAAGTACTTCAAAACAAATATCAGACAGGAAGATAAAACAGATAAAAACAAAAAACAAAAAAACCAAACATCAAATCTATTCATAGTCAATAGGAAAGGAACTGTGAAACAGTGAATGAAAATTTCTGTTCTTATCTGAGTTTGGTGAATGACTTTAGATGCCAGAATTTGAAGACAGAGGAATAAATACTAATTCATCACTTCTAAAGTGACAATAAGTAACAGGATCCCATCGCAGAAGGATGGACTCTTCCTATGGTGACCAAGAAGCAAGTCAAAACTCTATTTACAACAGACAGACTATACAATTAGGGTCATTTAAAAAATAATGAGACTCTTCTCTTTGCCTTCTTCCAAAGTATATAATATATATTCAACAGCACATTAGAAGACACCACTTGACCTTCCCTTGTAGCCAAAAGGAAGTATTTTCACATATAAAAATTAAAAATTTAAACTTTTAAATCATGACTATTTTAAAACATAATACAGACTTTAAAATTGATTAACAACCCATAATCCCACCCCTAGCATAAAAATCCACCCCAAATCCAGAAGTCACAGTTTATTTTCTTGTTCCTAAAAATCCCACAGTACTGAACTTGATCTTCACTTGGAGCTGAGAACTGAGAAGCCCATCATGAGGTTCACGGGAGGAAGGGAAGCGCTCGCCGCTGTGCCTGCGTCTACCTGGGCCGCACGAGAGCGCCTCGGAGGTCAGGTCCATGAGCTCTGGCCTCCACACTAGGGCCCTGGAAGGTGAGCTGGCAGCTTCCCTCATCTTCCCCCTCGAAGGCTGTCCAATAAGCACCTGGGAATTGACTTTTCTTGGGAAAGGGGTGCTGGGAACAGCTGTCAGGGCCAAGGCAATAGTGAGAAGTTCAGTTCTCTGCTCTTTGGATGAACTGTGTAAAACATTTCTTTTAAAAGACACAATAAAAATATTAAGAAAAAATGCTACAAAATCTGGAGGACTGTCTTTTCCTGAAAGGGTAAAGCTTGTGTATGTGTGTGTGTGTGTGTGTGTGTGTGTGTGTGTGTGTGTGTAGGAGGGGGGAGAATGGGACAACTGGGGAAAGAATTGAGGGCCTGGAACTCTTACTCTGCAGCAACAAAATAGATATAGATGCCTTTCCAAACACATCACATTCTTAAGATTTCTTGCTGAAGCAGCAAGAATAGAGGGTGCCTGCGTGATACAGCAGGAAGAACGCCAACTCCCACATGGGGAGTCCCTACTGTGCACCCTACCCAGAATGTGTGCCCTATGCCAGAATGTCAAGCTGGGGAGCAGCTGCCACCAGCCCCCACAGGACATCAGGACTCTGCCTCTGAACCAGAGCTGCTTTCCCGACTAACTTCAATCTGGAGAGATGGTAAGTTATCTAACCGGCTCTTCTTTTGGCGAGACTGTTCTTTCTCCTTAATCAGAGCCCCCCATGCCCTTTGCAGCTCGGAGTCATCTTCCTCAGTGCCCGGTGCCCTGTGTTCCACTTTCTTCATGCTCTTTTCTTTGGTCTTGGGTGCAGAGCCTAAGCGAGTCCATAAACTACCTGTTGGGAATGAGAAGGGGTTTCAGCAGGGCAATCAATGCTGAGAAACCAAGAATCTGTGCAGGTGACCTCACTGCCCTGGCCATGGTCCCCACTTAAAACTGTGGGGTCTGGATATAGTGGGCAATTTTTACAACTCAAGGACATACATGTGCCCATCACACCAAAAGCACCAGGAGACTGTTTCTACTCAAGCTGCCTGTCTGCTGTGTGCCCCTTACTCAGCCAGGGGCCAGTCATCCCCATAACAGCTCCACTCCAGCAGCTAATCCTGCAAACAAACTGGCCTACAACATGGTGAAGTTCTAGGGTTTCTGCTCAATAGCCATTCAATACATTACTAACTAAAAATAGAAAATATGTACTTAGAATTTCACAGTATAGTTACACATTTAGAACATAACAATGTGGGCCCGGAGAAATAGCGCAGCGGCATTTGCCTTGCAAGCCGCCGATCCAGGACCAAAGGTGGTTGGTTCGAATCCCGGTGTCCCATATGGTCCCCCCGTGCCTGCCAAGAGCTATTTCTGAGCAGACAGCCAGGAGTAACCCCTGAGCACCGCGGGTGTGGCCCAAAAACCAAAAAAAAAAAAAAAAAAAAAAAAAAAAAAAAAAAAAAAAAAAAAAAAAAAAAAAGAACATAACAATTTGGTAAAAAACCTTATGGAAAGAAAACTAGATATATACAAAGAACAGAAAATAGTGTATACACATGGGACAGCCAGTATCTGTGCTAAGCAGAAAAATGCAGTTGAGATCTTTTTTCTATTAGCTCCATAATGCTGCTATCATGACAATGATGATGATGATACTGATGATACTGGAAGAGGAGATTCATTTATTTATGGCATGTGCTATTTTCCCTGCTTTCTGCTAAGAAACTTTATGTGCTTCATTCACTGTTCTCTCCTCTCACCCAATTTCCACCCACCTTACCAATTCTCTGTTACCAACCTGATTTCTTCTCCCGGGTGTCAGAGTAGAGGCCTTTGATGTCTTGCCTGGGCACACCGAGCCTACTATGTACATCTGAGAAGGCCTCTCTACGAACCACTGAGTTACTGCCAGAGGACTTTTCTGGAGAATAGGGTCTTTTTCCTAACCGCTGACGTATATCTAGAGAAAGGGGGAGAAAAGTTTTGCATGACCAAGTTTATGTGCTTGTATTTGAATTTTCCCAGGGACCTGAGGCCTTACCTCCCCATGAGAGGTCTCAGGGCTCTATGAAATACAGGCCTCTGCATGTGGCCTATGCGATCAGTCTGAATTCCACTAGGGAAATTCAGACAGAATGGCTCTCAAATGGAAAAGCCTAGGTCAACTATACCAGAAAGAAATTTCTGAGGTAAAATCAATTGCTTTGCCTTTTTAGTAGAAACAAATAGACTAAATAATTTACAAATACTTCAGATAATAAATAACACAAGTTCCCTCGGGCTAAAAGTCACAATCTTTGAATTTATAAATTCTCAATAGAGGGCAGAGATAGTATTGTGGGTAGGGTGCTTGCCTTACATGCCGGAGAGATAGCATGGAGGTAAAGCATTTGCCTTGCATGCAGAAGGACGGTGGTGGTTCAAGTCCCGGCACCCCATATGGTCCCCTGAGCCTGCCAGGAGCGATTTCTGAGCATAGAGCCAGGAGTAACCCCTGAACGCTGCCTGCTGGGTGTGACCCAAAAACCAAAAATCAAAGAAAACAAAAAACAAAACAAAAAAAATAGAGATCCTGTTAAAACTGGCAAAAATGGGGGCCGGAACGGTGGCGCAAGTGATAGGGCATCTGCCTTACATGTCCTAACCTATGACGGACCGGGGTTCAATCCCTCAGAGTCCCATATGGTTCCCCAAGCCAGGAGCGATTTCTGAGTGCATAGCCAGAAATAACCCCTGAGCGTCACTGGGTATGGCTCAAAAAAACAAACAAACAAAAACCTGGCAAAAATCAAAGTTTCAAGATGTCTGAAGCCAAATTGTTATACCTCCAATCTGTCTTCCTGAATTCCCACTAACAAGAAGAAATATGTTTAGTAGTATGTCACTATGCTGAATCTTTCCTGTATCTTCTCCTCTTACCCATATTTTCTCAGAGAGCAGCACCCCATCTGTCCTGCTCCATGCCCTCTCTTTCTTCTTCTCTCACCTCAGTGTCAAGTGTTCTTCCTCTGCAAGGTTTGACTTTCCAGGTCATTCCATCTCCCTGATTAGTGCAAGCCCTTGTTTATCTCACCCTACACAGACCCTAGTTCTTTTTCTAAATAAAAGATCACACCATTTTCCATTTCAAAACAATTAGGCTTGTTCCCTACATCACTCCATCACCACCTTCTCTAAGACACTTGCCACCATCTACCCAGTGGCTCTTCCTCCTCTCAGTTCCCTCAGCCTTATACTTACTGACCTCCAAGAGAAGTAGTAGAAGGTACACAACCCCCTCCCAACTATATCTAACACTCTTAGAAATTACCACTGGGGCCTGGGAGATAGCATGGAGGTAAGGCATTTGCCTTTCATGCAAAAGGTCATCGGTTCGAATCCCGCTGCCCCATATGGTCCCCCGTGCCTGCCAGGAGCAATTTCTGAGCATGGAGCCAGGAGTAACCCCTGAGCACTGCCGGGTGTGACCCCTCCCCCCCCCCCAAAAAAAAAAGAAATTACCACTGGACACATGTAACAGGAATATTCATATACCTATTAAACTCACGGTTTTCACATTAAAAACTTATTTAACCAAATTCTACTAGGGGGAAGGGCGGGTTTGGGCCATAACCAGCAGTGCTGAGGGTTATCTATCTCTGACTCTGCACTCAGGAGTGACCCCTGGTGATACATATGTGGTGCCAAGATTCAGACCAGGATTGGTATGTGAAAAGCCTTTCCTTGTACACTAGGCTCTCCAGACTATAGTCCTAATCCTTTTTTTTTTTTTTTTTTTTTGGTTTTTTGGTTTTTTGGGCCAACCTGGCGGTGCTCAGGGATTATTCCTAGCTATCTGCTCAGAAATACCTCCTGGCAGGCACGGGGGACCATATGCGACGCCGGGATTTGAACCAACCACTTTTGGTCCTGGGACGGCTGCTTGCAAGGCAAACGTCACTGTGCTATCTCTCTGGCCTCTACAGTCCTAATTCTTAAGTATTCATACAACAACATGGTGTTCCTATAATCCTTTACATATAAAATGCCCCAAGATGCTTTCTTTTTTTTTTTGTTTTGTTTTTTTTTGGACCACACCTGGTGACGCTCAGGGGTTACTTCTGGCTATTTGCTCAGAAGTCGCTCCTGGCAGGCACGGGGGACCATATGGGGAACCGGGGGATCGAACCGCAGTCAGTCCTAGGTTAGCGCAGGCCAAGGCAGGCACCTTACCTCCAGCGCCACCGCCTGGCCCCCCAAGATGCTTTCTGAAGCAGCAAACTAAACAGCAATACCTGATTTCGTCCCGCTGCCTGGTTGCCGTAGCCGTGTGTGCTGACGTTTTTCATCTAACAGATGTCGGACATCTGCAAACTTCTCGGTGGGTAATTTGTTTCCAATTCTGTTTTTGATATTGCTTGTAGAAAGAGTATCTGCCCTCATAGAGTTCCTTTGAAGAAGAGAATGGGGTAGGAGAGGTGACAATTAGCAACTTACACCATGGGTGATCAGTCCCTTTGCTGGAGTGAGACCCAGTCCCTTTGCTGTTCTTGAGTCTTCCAGGGCTTCCATGGGAAGCTTCCATGGGAGCAATCATAGGTCCAGAGGACCCTTCTTCTGGGACAAAGAGTAAGTAGAGACTTACAAAGGTTTTAAATACCTGTTGTGAGTTGGCTGTCAGAGGTAACAGAGTCATTAGTATAAATCAGTCTTTTCAGTGCCAGGGCTGGAACCAAGAGCCTTGCCTATGTGAGGCATGTGCTCTTTCTCACAAAGCTACATCCCTTGGCCAACATCCTCTTCGGTAGGCAGACTCTGTCAACAGGATCTGCAATCTGGCTAGGAACCGGCATAATTCTGACTGAATTTTGTCCCCAATTTGAAGAAGAAACTCCAAAAGCTAAAAGCATGTGAACAAAGCCATACTACTTCCATTCTCAACACCATCAAGAACACTGAGGAAGAATACACTTACATCCTAAACCTTTAAGGCATATATATGCTATCTACCCTCGGGAAACTGCTTAGCCTGACTAGTTAGCAAATAAATGCACACTGAAAGAATTCTATTATTTTGCTTGTGAAGTTAGCAAAACTTAGAGTAATGACAAATACCTAAGGTTGGTGAGAATGCAGATAATAGGGAGTAATGTGAGTAAAACCTCTCCAGAAGAAATGGTTACTACATTTTAAAATATGCATATATCACAGGAATTTGAAGAATTAAATACATGGCACAAAACTACCAAAAAAAACCAGAAAAGGCCCATGAAGAAACTGTTTGCTTAAATCATGAGACTTCCAAACAATGAAGTACATATAGCTGAAAAAAAAAAAAAAAGCAAGTGGTCAAAATCTTTAAGTTAGAAAAAGCATACTATAGGGGCCCGGGAAATAGCATGGAGGTAAGGTGTTTGCCTTTCATGCAAAAGGTCATCGGTTCGAATCCTGGTGCCCCATATGGTCCCCCATGCCTGCCAGGAGCAATTTCTGAGCATGGAGCCAGGAGTAACCCCTGAGCACTGCCGGGTGTGACCCAAAAACCAAAAACCAAAAAAAAAAAAGAAAAAGCATACTGTAAAGTAACATAAATGGTACAACCATCAAGAAAATGGTTCAAGGGGCCGGGCGGTGGCGCTGGAGGTAAGGTGCCTGCCTTACTGCGCTAGCCTTGGACGGATCGCGGTTCGATCCCCCGTGCCCCATATGGTCCCTCAGGCCAGGGGCGACTTCTGAGCACATAGCCAGGAGTAACCCCTGAGCGTCACTGGGTGTGACCCAAAAACCAAAAAAAAAAAAAAAAAGAAAATGGTTCAAAGGGCTGAAGTGCACACCCTGTATATGGAGTCCTCAGGTTTGAATTTCAGCACAGGTTTGATTTTCGAGCAACGCATCACTGGGCTGGAGCACCAAACAGCCAGGAATGCACACAGGGTCAAGTTTCTCTGAAAATAGTACCCTATTCCCTAACCACTACTTGCAAGACTGTTCCCCAAGACAGCATTACTTGAGGAAGTTTTTGGTCACATCCACAGTGCTCAGAGCTTACTCCTTAAAGGACTTGGGTAGCCATATGGGGCACTGGATATGAAACCCAAGTTAGTTGTGTGCAAGGCAACCTACTTCCTACTGTACTTTATCACTGGCCTCCAGCATAATTTTATTCTAAAGAAGCATGTCTGTAATTTCTATATGTGTTAGATATATTCATAAAATCAGCTGGAAGTCTAACTACTGTCTTAGAAAAGCGAAAGAAAGTATTCTACCAGAGCTAGGGCATTAGTATAGCAGGTAGGGTTCTAGTCTTGCCGGCAACTAAGCCAGGTTCAAACCCTGGTACCTCATCTGGTGCGCTAAGCACCTCCAGGAGTAATTGCTGAGTGTAGCCGGAAGTAAGCTCTGAGTGTCAGTGGGCGTGGCCCAAAAATTAAATTAAAAGGAAAAAAAGAGTAAGATTTGTACCTAATACTTTTCAACTGTGATTCTACTTCATCAGCATACATAGTCATTTTCATGCTTTTCTTTGGTGAAGGAGTGGAAATCATTTTCAGCTCTAGATCATAGTCCATTTCGTCTGAGTCTGAGCTGCTGGCACTGGACCGCCTTGATGCACTCCGCTCCCGGGGCTTGAGAGGCGGAAGCTCCTCGTGGTATTCGACCACCACCCTATCATCGGCGTCCATGTCCTGGTCCTCCTCTTCCTCCTCCTCCTCCTCCTCCTCAATGGGTTCTTCAGGAACATTCACTAGTCCTAAGGAATTCAACAAAAACATTAGAAAAGCATTAAAATCAACAGTCTTAGTATTCTAATCTACCTCGGCAACCTTTTCAAAGGATGGGAATCCCAATGCCTCAGATCTTATAGAAACTTTTATCTGTAAGAGCCCCAATCTGCTGGTCATTCTGATACTGACAACAGGAGAATGGCCAAGTATGATCTATCAAACTGATGGAGCATTTTAAAGTTATGTAGAATACAGTTGATCATCATTATTCAGCATCTATTTTATAAATATACCAAATTTGCTAGCATCCCAGAATCGATCCTCACAGAACTTTTATGGTCCTTTGTGGACATGCATGAAGCAGTAACAAAATCTTAAGTCAGACATGCATGATTTTAGTTGAGGCCAAACCAAGCAATACTGCTTTCTTGTTTCATGGCTCAAACAGTAAACAAGTCACTTTTGCAGTCTCTTGAGTGCCAGATTTTTTATTTTTATGGCTTTGTTGATAACGTATTTAAAATGGCCATCCTCAAGAGAAGTGCAAATTTTGTAAGTTTGCAGATAATGCTTATTCAGGCATGAGTTACAGTGCTGTTAGCCCCAAGTTAATTAAATCGATAATGTATCAAAAATATGTCTTTAAATAAAACATACATCAAACAAAGTTATATGTTCATCAGCTTAAGTAAATGGTACTAAGGTCAGAGAGATGGCTCAAAGAGCTAAAGGCTCATGCTTTGCAAGTGGGACCCCCAGGTTCAATGCCCAGTACCACATAGTCCTATTGTGATAGGGAGTAACCCCAGCACTGCTAGTTGTGGCCAGAATAAAAAGAGGGTATGGGGACAGGAGAGATAACATGGAGATAAGGCATTTGCTTTGCATACAGAAGGATAGTGGTTCGAATCCTGGCATCCCATCTGGTCCCCCGAGTCTGTCAGGAGCAATTTCTGAGCACAGAGCCAGGAGCAACCCCTGAACGCTACCGGGTGTGACCCAAAACCCAAACCCCCCCCCCAAAAGGGAAGATATTGGAGGGTATCGGAAGAAAATGGTATCACCAGAGTTCTGTGAAACAAATATTCGAACTATTCATATCGAATAGTTCAGTACTTATTACCTCAACGATCGTGGTGTCTTTATAAAATATAACACAAATAATAAAAATCAACTGCAACTTTAAGGATCACTAAAATATCACTTATGGTAAGTGAAAGAAGCAGAATATAAAGTATAGGTTTATGGGGCCAGGGCAATAACTCAGTGGATAGGGCATTTGTCTGTACACGGTCAACCTAGGGTCAATGCCTAGCACTCCCTCCATATAGTCCTTCAAGACCTACCAAGAGTGATCCCTGAACAAGGAGCCAGAAATAAGCTCTAAACAACAATGGATGTGGGCCCAGAACAAAAATAAAGTATAGGTTCATGATATTTACTATGAAAAAGGGCAAATAAAAGAGAGAAGCCCACAGTTATGAGGGTTAAATTAGTATCATTAATATCTAAAGATTATATGATAAAAATAGAGTAACAGGGGCCAGAGAGATAACATGAAGGTTGGGCATTTGCCTTGCATGCAGAAGAACGGTGGTTTGAATCCCCGCATCCCATATGGTCCCCTGAGCCTGCCAGGAGCAACTTCTTAGCATAGAGCCTGAAGTAACCTCTGAGCGCTGCCAGGTGTGATCCAAAAAATAAATAAAGTAACAAATTGGAAAAGTATACCAAATAAAATATGTGCATTTTAAAATAGATATTTCAAATATAAAATTTGGGGTATATACATTTAAAAATGTGCAGATTTCATGTTTCTGTATTCCTATTATAATCACAGATGTATACACATATTATCCCATGTTTGTATGCTGACTGGGCTAGTTCTACCAAGCAGGTAGAAGTGTTCCAAATTAAAAATAAACCTTTAGGGCCCAGAGAGATAGCACAGCGGCATTTGCCTTGCAAGCAGTCGACCCACGACCAAAGGTGGTTGGTTCGAATCCCGGTGTCCCATATGGTTCCCCCGTGCCTGCCAGGAGCTATTTCTGAGCAGACAGCCAGGAGTAAACCCTGAGCACTGCTGGGTGTGGCCCAAAAACCAAATAAATAAATAAACCTTTAATATGCCTGAAATAGAACTGTGAAAGACTTGTAATTCACAATGGTCTCAATAAAATTTAAAAAAATTAAATATTTATACTACATAATTAAAAGGGGAGGGAAAGTGGAAGGGGAGGTCAGAGGGGAAAGCAAGGGAAGGAAAGGAGAAGTGGAAGAGAAAATAAGATGAAACCCAAGTCTTGATAACCCCTTTTCTTGAGGCATTCATGTGCACAAGCCAACAAGCATAAAAGACTGGACAGAGCAGCCACTTTCATTTTCAAACAAAGGAACAATAAAATCAAATAATATAAAGAATCTTTGTCATGCAGCTTTTGACATTCCTAGTAGAAAAATGAGATTCCTAAGGAAAGTTTTATTTAATTTTTCCTATGTCACATTTGGCCTTTTTTGTTAGAATAGCTTTTATAAAATCAATTGACCTCTTTGTATGGGCAATTTAAAATTAATTGTGATTTGACTTACTTTCCTATATGTTGGCAGAGGGTGAGGGCAAGGAAGAGAGGATGATAAAGTTGGGAACCTTAAAAGACTGTATTAAGTATAAAAATATGATTTCGGGAGCCAAACATGTGTCTACCCAAGAGCTGAGCAGGCAACTACCGGAATGTCGGTGTTTATAGGACGTCAAGCCAACATCATCCCCAATCAGGGCTCTCTTCTTGATCACATCCCGCTGAATGCGACGGGAATGATATCTTCGCTTCCTGAAACATTGCCAAAATAAGCACATCATCAAAACAACAAGGAACCCAGCAGTTCATTTAAATTACAGACTGGCTTAATGGTAGGTGCTGAAACAGAAACATTCGACAATGAAACTGCAGTCTAGCCTTTCTCACCATTAACAGTTCAGAATTTTGAATTCTTCTTTCTTCCTTCCAGTTTGCACATGGTGTTGCTATTCCACTGCAGAATACCAACTGAAGGATTGTCAGAGACTTAAGTACTCTATAAATACTGCATTTGTTAGGGCTTGGACTCACCAAGAATTGCTAAGAATTCCTTTCATGCCTCCATAATTTGGATTTCCATATTTCATGTAATATTGACTTCTTCTGGCTGCTCCAAGTTCTTTTTTGTCATCTAAAAATTAATTATAATTATTACCAAGGATTTCCTGTGGGTGTGAAGACAACACTGAGTGGCTTGAAAAAAATTAAAATAGGGGCCCGGGAGATAGCATGGAGGTAAAGCGTTTGCCTTTCATGCAAAAGGTCATCCGTTCGAATCCCGGTGCCCCATATGGTCCCCCGTGCCTGCCAGGAGCAATTTCTGAGCATGGAGCCAGGAGTAACCCCTGAGCACTGCCGGGTGTGACCCAAAACCCACAAAAAAACAAAAAACAAAAATAAATAAATAAATAAATAAAAATGAGATCCAATGTTTTCCATAGCCAAAATCAGATTAGCCCAATCTGCCAACAAAAGGGAGATTTGCACTATTAGCATTTAACTTGTGTGTCTGCAAAGCACTGCAGTGGGGAGGGGCTCAGTAAGCACAGAGATGAATGACACCAAGATGCCCTGAAGACACACTGACTTTTAAAAAAAAAAATAGAGGACTGGAGAGATAGTACAGAGAGCAGAACAATTGCCATGCATATGGGTGACCCAAGTTCCACCCCTGGCACCCATTATGATTCCCCAAGAACAGCCAGAGGAATCCCTGAGTGTAGAGCCAGAAGTAAGCCTGAGCACAGCCAAATGTGTGTCCCAAAAGGAAAAGATAAACACAGCAGATAGGTGTTTGCTTTGTACCAGGCCAGCCTGAATTCGATTCCTGGCATCCCACATGGTTTCCCAAAGCTGCCAGGAGTAATTTCTGAGTACAGAGGCAGGAGTAACCCAAGTGTTACCAGATATGGCACAATAGTCAAAGAAGAAAAGAAACATGGGGCCAGAGTGGTTGCACACGCAGTAAGATGTCTGCTTTGCCCACGCTAGCCTAGGACAAACTTCCCATATGGTCCCCCAATCCCGAAGCAATTTCTTAACACATAGCCAGGAGTAACCACTGAGCATTACCAGGTGTGGTCCAAAAACAACCCCCAAAAAAGAAAGAAAGGAAAAGAAACAACAGGGGCCGGAGAGATAGCATGGAGGTAAGGCAGTTTTGCCTTTCATGCAGAAGGTCATTGGTTCGAATCCCAGCATCCCATATGGTGCCCCCGAGCCTGCCAGGATCAATTTCTGAGCGCAGAACCAGGAGGAACCCGAGTGCTACCGGGTGTGACCCAAAAACTAAAACAAAAAACAAAAAATAAGAAACAACGGGGGGGGGGGGGCAAGCGGTAGGACATTTGCCTTACACACGCTAACTCAGGACAGACCACGGGTCAATCCCAAGGTGTCCCATAAGGTCCCGCAAGCCAGGAGCGATTTCTGAGTGCACAGCCAGGAGTAACCCCTGGACATCACCAGGTATGACACAAAAACAAAAACAAAATAAAAAGAAGCAATAGATGATAAAAAGTTTTTAGAGGCATCAGAGCAGTAGCTACTGCAGGTGCCAAAATTCAAAGTTTCTAAATGAGGCAGTTTCACTGCCCTCTGAAAGATGATATTCATTTCTGAATGATAACATTCCAATGACAGAATTCAAGAAATAGTCACAATTCTTTCATAGCATCCCAAAATATGGCTAAGCAGTTTTATAGTTTATTTTGATATTTCTCAAAATGGCTTAAACTAAAGAAAGCAGTACATATCTAAAATGTACTCAAGGGGCCTGGCAGATAGCATGGAGGTAAGGCGTTTGCCTTTCATGCAAAAGGTCATCAGTTCGAATCCCAGTGCCCTATATGGTCCCCATGCCTGCCAGGAGCAATTTCTGAGCATGGAGCCAGGAGTAACCCCTGAGCACTGCCGGGTGTGAGCCAAAAACAAAAAAATAAAATAAAATAAAATGTACTCAAATGAGTAAATGCAGGAAAGATCTGATTTAAAAAACAAATTAAAATACAAAATTAGACAAAATTAGATAAATGCTTGACTTTTGAGAACTAAACTGAAATTTCCTTTTATTGAGGGGGAGGAGCCTTACCCAGCGGCACTCAGGAGTTACTTCTGGCTCTGTGCTCAGAAATCACTTCTGGCAGGCTCAGGGGACTATGTGGGATGCTGGGAATCAAACTTGGGTACGTCCTTGATCAGCTGTGTGCAAGGTAAATGTACTATCACTGTGCTATCACTCTGACACCAAAACTCAAATTTCCAAGCAATAGGAGATATTGGGAACTTTGATGGTGGTCAAAGAATAACACCTTATACAATAAAATGAGAAAAAATATTATCACTACTATCACCCTGTTATCTAAAATAAAATTTTTCTTAAAAAGTCAGACTATGGGGGTCCGGGAGATA